>PVJO010002241.1:0-148587 GCA_004026905.1 Hystrix cristata | reverse complement strand
TCCGGCACGGCATGGCCCCCCGGCCCGGGCACCCGGGGTCCTGCGCGCGTCGGTGACGGCTCGGGTGCCCGCGGGTTGGGCGGACGGCGGCGGAGGCGGGCGCGGACCGGGCCGGGGCCGGCGCTGAGAACGCGGGAGCCGGGGCGGCGAGTACTCGCGCGGCGCGCCAGCAGCCGGGGAGCCGGAATCCTGCCGGCTCAGGTTGATTTGTAAACAATGGGTGACGTCGCGCGGGCCCTTCCACCGCGCCGAGCCGGGGGGGACGTTCCAGGAGGCTCCTGAGCCGGGATGTCGCGGGCACCGCAGGGTGGCAGCGGCTGCTTTCGCGGATGTGAGTTCGTCATCTATCCACGATGGGATCCCAGGCTTGGGTATAACTTTCGTCCTGACCCCGTTCCACAAGCAGCCCTAGAGGGTATACCCTCCCTGTGAAGGCCGACGTTGGTTTCTCCCACTCCCGGACACACCCACCCACACCCCCAACCCCTCCCTGCCGGCGCCTGCTCCCTCCCCACGTGTCAGCCGCGCCTGTCCTCTGCGCGCACTCGCAGTCCCCGGCCGTGCGGGGGGATGGGCGGGCCTTCCGCGGGCGTGCGGGGGTGGGGCACGGAAAGGCTGGAGGATCCAGAGGAGCGGAGATACTTTTAAGAACGCCGACTGCGAAGGAGGTGGGGTCTCTGAGCCTTCCCTCCCCCCCAGTCTTGAAACCCTTAGGCGTACGCTGAGAAAAAGAAGCACCCCTGCCTGGCTCAAGAGTTGGCTTTTTTTTTTTTTTTTAATTCGACTAGAAATACAGGGATTGGAAATTTTTCTCCCACTCGTAGGACTCAAACAGGTTAAAGTATTTTTTCCTTGGAGTTTTTCTCCAGGCTTTTTTCTATAAAAATATACAAACAGCCTTGTATGAAGTGTTACAGGCTTTTTACTTTGCATTACATCATCAGCGCCTGTCGTGTTACTGCATGCACTTTGAAAACATTTTCATGATTATGTGAATTTCACTAAGTCCCTGTAATTGTTTAAATTCCTTTAAGGTTGCCTTTTGCCTGATTCTCCCGTTGTAAATAAGTGTGCGGCCAACATTTTTGTCTGTAGAACTTTCCCATTCGTTCCTTAAACCATAGTCACAGGAGTGAAATCCTAGGTCGAAGGATATAGATATTTTCAGGTTTTTTTGTTTTTTAAATAAATACATGAAATTATTTTCCAACAATTAGGTAAATGTATTCGCATTCATGTGTGAGCGTACATTCATTGCACCTTCACTAGAATTAGAATACTATTGAGAAAAAACTTTTTGGTGATTTCATAGGTGAAACTATCTTCTTTCAGTTTGCATATTATTTATTTATTTATTTTTATATACTGCAATTTTATTTCAGTCACACAAATGTAGTTAGCGTGTGTAGGAAATTTAAATGAAAGAATCGGGTAAAAATAGCAGAGAACTGAAAAATCTACAATGGACAGTATACCTAAAGCATAAGCAGTCAACATTCATTAGTGTTTCATCTTCAGTTTTAATTGACACGATACTTGCAAATTTTTTTTTAATTTACCAAGAACATGTATTGGTACATTGTATACATAGTGATCACATTCATTGTAGTTAATTTGTACCTGTACCTGATACATCTTGGTTCGTTCCCCTCCTTCTTCCCCACCCCATGCTTGCAAATTTTTAAACAAACTTTTAAATCATGATGACTATTCTGAAGAGATTTCAGCACCAGCACTAAGATTTGTACATTCAGTTTGCAGCTGACTTCTTAGCCATTTACAGAGTGTATAGCACAGATGTGTCACAGGTCAGATCACAGTGATGAGACAGCAGTACCTTCCTGTAAACAGAAGGGATCCCCGAAACCGTACTCAGCTGAAGACATCCAAGTACAAGCGCACAAATCCATCACTACAATGTAGTTCTGAGGAACACGTATTTTTTATTTTAGAGTGAGCAGTTTTCTGAATGTTTCTTAACCAAATTTACTTTGTTTTTGGTAAATTTTCCATGTTTTACTACAAAAAAATCTTTGGGGTTTTGTGGGCTTTGTACACTTTTTTGTTGTTGTTTTGTTTTGGAGACAGGGTCTCACGATGTAGTCCAGCCTGGCCTTAAACTCATGATCCTCCTGCCTCAGCCTTGTGAGTGCTAGAATTACAGGCATACGCCATCACCACCTGGCTTTTTTTCCCCCAGTAAGACTTAAGTTTTAATACAATTAAAATTATAAAATCCCTTTGAAACTTCTAACAGTATGCTAAATTTAGAGTCTCCTTTCCTCCAGAAAGTTATTAAATATTCCATTCTATTTAGGTTTTTCTAATGCCTTTTTTTTTTTAATCCATCTGGGATTAATTTTGGTCTTTGGGGCAGGGAGATGAGATGAAATTTTTTAAAAAGTTTTTTTCAGAGAGCTTGCTGGCCAAGGCTGTATTTCCTCACTAGGGCAGAGAGGTGTGTGGGTAGCATACACAGATGTTCTGTCTTGTGAGTTCGCACTTGCTGGTTAAACTAGTGGTTGTGAGGACTGGGTGGGGCTGGGAATATTTTGATCAGTCTCATAGTCAAAAGAATCCTGAGCAGGTTGTAGAAAGACCTAGATTCAAATTTTCTTCCTGCTACATGCTGGGTGTGGGACTCCTGGCAAATCACTTTACAAGTATTTTCACTTGTTAAAAGGAGAACATAATCCCAGCCCTGCCTCCCTCTGAGGATCACTTTCAGGATCAGATGAGATGATGGGAACGGACTTTGGCAGGCGTTACACAAATGTACTGTGGGATTAGGTCCAAGGGTTTGCTAACAGAAGCTCGGCTGATTTCCAGCACTGTGCGCGCCCCCATATTGTTAATGATGAAGGTTCCCCTGCAGCTCACCAAGTCGAGAATACCCTAAAAAGCCTTACTTCCTCACACTGGCCTAGGCCCTTGAATTCTGCCTCCCATCCACCCTGACCTGGCACTGTTTAGGGCCTTCCAGAAGGCGGCCGGGGCTCCCAGGCCAGGTACATGCCCACAACTAGTTCTGCAGGTTTGGGTGATAGAACCTCTCCCAGCGGGCAGCTCCCCCTCCATCTCTGTGGAGGGCTCTTCACACACTTTACTGATGAGGATTGGAAGCCATTTCCCCCAGAGAGAGCGCTCTCATTTTCATTCCGATGGTACTTACTGGAAGATTTCAAGGGGAGTGAAAATTAGGGGAGGGCTTATGGATTTCAGTGGAGTTAAAATGGTAAATTCTTTTTCTCCTCTCTGTAAGATAATGCCTGGCTGTAAGTAGAGAAAAGTAGTTTTATGCTCCATTGACTTTAAACATTAATGGTTCTGGCAAAGCTATTGTCTCTAACCTAGCATCCTTAGAAGTTGTTTTGTCTTCCTGTCAGGGTAATTCCAACAGTGTTCTTGCTACTACTGTATAGGAAATGGAGCTTTGAGATGGAATTCCTTTTAAAAAATCTTCCCTTTGTAATGTTGCTTTTGTGTGCAGCTTTCTATGTAAATATGCCTAGACGTGGGTATTACACTGTTCATTATAGAGACGTTACAGGAGTCATGCCCTGTTTCCCGGGGGCACTTTTCTGGAGAGCTCCGAGAGAGGGAAGTGCCATGCTGGGCCAGTGGGAGGCGGAGGAATGCCCGGGATTAGAGCGCAAAATACAAGATGCCAGAGCTCCTCGGATGCAATTAAAAGTAATGAGAAGGTATCAGAAGGGAAGCAGCGAGAGCCCGTGTGCCCGGCACACTGGCCGCCTGCCTGGAACGAGACACTGAGAGCATTCAGAAACACCGGGAGGAGCACAGGATGCAGGGCTGTGACTGCATCGAGTTCCTGACCGAGGAGTTCCTGCCACCTGGAACTCATCTGAAGCTATCTGCACTCAGGTACATCAGCCAAGGTGACACGCACGAACACCATGCTTAGAACTGCACCTGGACGGGGTCACTTCGTCCTTCTGTGCCTTCGGCTCCTTGTCCGTAAAAAGCCGGCATGCTACTCTGGAAGGCAGTCATGCGGATGACGGTGGTACTGGAGGTGAGGTAGACTCTAGGGAGCAAAAATAACTTTAGGGATGTTCAGATTCAAAATGAGCAAGTTCTAATTTCTCATGATGGTGAACGCCTGTAATCGTAGCACTTGGAAGGCTGAGGCAAGAGGATTGTGAATTCAAGGCCAGGCTGGACTACAAGATCGTGCGTCCTCTGGAGAAAAAAAAAAAAATTGGGGGGGACTGAGGACATAGCTCAGGGGTAAAATGCTTGGAGGCCAGGGACTCACAAATGCTAGGCCAATGCTGAAATACGGAGCTACATCCCTAGTTTAAAATGGCTGGACTGGGGATTTAGCTCAGTGGTTAGAGTGCTTGTCCTGCAAGCGCAAGGCCCTGAGTTCGATCCCCAGCACCAAAAAAACAAGGGCTAATTTTTTTTTTTTTTTTGGTGCTGGGGATCGAACTCGGGTCCTTGTGCTTGCAAGGCAAGCGCTCTAACCACTGCACTAAATCCCCAGCCCTGAAAAAAAAAAAGGCTAATTTTATGTTATATAAATTTTACCTCAGATCAAGCATGCTGGCACATGCCTGCAATCCCAGCACTGGGGTGGCTGAGGCAGGAGGGTCCCCATGAGTTCGAGGCCAGCCTAGGCTACATAGTGAGTTCAAGGCCAACCTGAACTACATGGCAAGACCCTGTCTCAAAACAAAACAAAACAAAACAAAACAAAACAAAAACCACTGAGCTAAATCCCCAGCACAATCCAGTTTTCTTTAAACTTGGAACTGCAGTCTATTTATTGATATAAAATAAACATGTCTTCACTAGTGTCTTAGTTACTTTGCTGAGACACAATACCCAACACCCACAATATAAAGGAGGAAAGGTTTATTTTGGCTCGAAGTTTGTAGAGGCTTCAGTCCATAGTCCATAGGCATGGCAAAGGGGCATGGAGGAGGGGTGCCTATGGCATGGCAGACAGGAAGCAGAGAAAGATCAAGGGAGGAGGGGGGAATACAGTATATACCCTTCCAGCCCCCCCAACCCCCCCCACCGTGAGCCACCTCCTCCAATCAGGCTTCACCTCCCAACATCACATTTAGCTATAAACTCATCAGTATCACATACTCATAATCCAATCACCTCCCCAAATCCTACTTATAAGCCCATGAGACTGGGGGGACATCTAGATGTAAACTATAACAACCATGTTTCCAATGCAGGTCTAATTTTGAGGTCACATTAACAATGTCACATTGCCTGATTCCTTCTCTCCAGCTACACATTTCTTCTGGCCACTGTAAACTGGTTGTTGTCTTCCTGAAGCACAGAAGTGAATGCTGGTTCAGAGGTGTCTAGAGGACCGTATAGGGTGTGATGAAGGCCTTCAGTAACCCTTCCCATCCCAAAGCCCTCTCCAGGCAACCAGACTCTCTCCTTTGCACTAAGGATGTAGGCTGAGGAGGAAGGTACCAAACAATACTTAGAGAAAAGGATTTCTTTTTCAGTACTGGAAATTGAAGCCAGAGCCTTATGCATGCCAGACAAGTGCTCTATTACTGCGCTACAACCCTACCTGGAAATAGTTGTTTTTCAAAAAATTACGGCGGGGGAGGGTTGGGGATTCAGCTCAAGTGGTAGAGTGCTTGCCTAGCAAGCTCAAGGCCCTGAGTTCAATACCTAGCACCCCCCAAAAAAATTATACCAAGAGCTGGACATGGTGGCACATGCTCGTCACTGCAGCATGTAGGAGGCTGACGCAGGAGAATTGCCATGAATTAGAGACCAGCCTGAGTTATATAGTGAGTTCAAGGAATCCTGGGCTACATAGTGAGACCCTGTCTCAAACAAAAACAAAAACAAAAACAAAAACCAATAAGAAAACAAAATAGGCCAGGTGTGGTGACACACACCTGTGATCTCAACTCCAGGGGCCGAGGCAGAAGAATGGCAGATTCAAGGGCAGCCCAGGTAATGTAATGATTTAGAGAGACCCTGCCTCAAAATAAAAAAATTTAGAACAGCCAGGTGTGGTGGCACACACTTGTAATGGGCATGGAGGAGGGGCAGGATTACAAAACAAAACATGGGCAGGATTACAAAACAAAACAAAAAACAGCAAAATGACAACAAAAAAATGGCTGGAACTCTGGGAGGCTGAGGCAGGAGGGATCACAAATTCAAACCCAGTCTGAGAAAATGTAGTGCCTTAGAGAAATTTTTTTTTTTTTTTTTTTTGGTGGTGCTGGGGATCGAACTCAGGGCCTTGGGCTTGCTAGGCAAGCACTCTAACCACTGAGCTACATCCCCAGCCCCTATTTATTTTTTTTTGGGGGGGGTTGTGAAAAATTTTTAAAAAGGGCTGGGGATGTAACCCTGGGTTTAATCCCCCGTACTACCAACACACAACAACAAAAGATCATAAAATTAATTGGTTTTAAATTGAGTAAAAGATTTGAATAGATTAAAAAAAGATTTGAATAGATATTTCACTAGAGAAGATACACAGTGCTGAGGCTGCAGCACGGTGGTGGAGCTCTTGCCTAGCATGTGCAACACTCAGGGTTTAATTCTCAGGAAAAAAAAATGATATACAAATGACTATTAAGTACATGGAAAAATGCTCAGTCCCATTAGTCATTAGGGAAAGGTCGATTAAACCACGATGTGATTCTACTACATACCTGCCGGAAGGCTGTTAAGAGGCAAAGCAGGGCATGGTGGTGCATGTCTATAACCTCAGCACCATGGGAGACTGAGGCAGGAAGATCTGAAATTGAGGCCCAGCCTAGGCAATTTAGTGATTTATTAGAGAGTCTCTGTTTCAAAAGAAAAAATAAAAAAAGGTAGCAACTCCCCATGATGAATATAATAATTACGCACTACACACATGGACTATAATCCCAGCACTCAGGAGGCTGAGGCAAGAGGATCACCATGAGTTTGGGGCCAGCCTGGGCTGCATAGTGAGTTCGAGGCCAGTCTGGACTACAGAGTGGAGACCTTGTCTCAAAAAACCAAAAACATGTCAGACGGAGTTGCGCATGTCTGCAATCCCAGCACTCGTGAGGTTGAGACAGGAGGATCACCGCAAGTTCAAGGCCAGCTGGGGCTACATAGTGAGTTTAAGGCCAACCTGAATTGCATAGGGAGACCTCGCTTGGAAAACACAAAAACATGGTTGGGGATTTAGCTCAAGTGGTAGAGCACTAGCCTAGCAAGCGCAAGGCCCCCAGTTTGATTCCTAGCACCCAAAAAGCGAACAAATATGGACAAATAAAAAAATTTTAAAAAGAGGGCTGGGGATTTAGCTCAGTGGTTAAAGTGCTTGCCTTGCAAGCTCAAGGGCCCGAGTTCGATCCCCAGCACCAATAAAAAAAAAAATTTAAAAAGGAAAAACAAACAAACAAAGGCTGTGGATGTAGTTCAGTGTGGAAGCCCTGGGCTCAATTCCCAAGACCGGGGAAAACAGAAAGAGGACATTAACAACTGTTGGCAAGGATGAGAAGAAATGGGAGCCCTTATACATTGCTGTAGGAGTATAAATGCAGCAACTACTTTGGAAAAACAGTTCGTCAGTTTCTTAAAGGATTAAACATAAACTCACCGTATGACCCAGTGGTTCTCCTCCTAGGACCGGAAGCATATGTTCACGCCAGCGTGCTCGTAACGTTCAGGGCAGCATTAGTCACGTTAGTCAGGGTTTCAAAATTGGACCAACAATCCAAATAGTTACAACCGGTGAGTGGATAAACAACATGCATGGACATCTGCACGAGGGAGTAAATGAGTTACCGATACATGACATGCTACGATGAGGATGAAGCTCAGAAAGAAGTTCTGAAAGAAGTCAACTATGAAGGATTATACAGTTTATGATTCTACTTACATGAAGTATCTAGAAAAAAGCAGTACCTTTTTTTTTTTTTTTTTTTTTTTTTTGCAGTACTAAGGATTGGACCCAGGGCCTTCACACTGAGCTACATTTTTTATTTTGAGATAGGGTCTTGCTAATTTGCTAAGTTGCCCAGGTTGAGCTCGAACTTGTGATCACCCTGCTTCAGACTCCCTAAATGCTGGGACTACAAGCAGGCACTACCATGCCCAGCTAGAAAAGGCAAATTTACAAGGTACGCTGGTGAACACCTGTAATCTCAGGACTCAGGAGGCTGAGGCAGGAGGATCACTGTGAGTTTTAGCCAGCCTGAACTACCTAGTGAGACCCTGTCTCAAAAAAAAAAAGGACATGAGAGGACTTTCTGGAGGGTGATACAAATGTCATGAAACTAGAAATTGGTGATGGTTGCACAATTTTTTTTTTCTTTTGGTTTTTTGAGACAGGGTCTTGCTATGTAGTTCAGGTTGTCTTTGAGCTCACTATGTAGCTCAGGCTGGCCTTGAACTCACGGCAATTCTCTTGCCTCTGCCTCCTGAGTGCTGGCACTCACTCTTTCTTTGTAGTCCAGTCTGGACTACAAAGAAAGATTCTGGACTACAAAGAAAGACTCTGTCTCGAAAAAAAAATTTTGTTCAATCCCCAGTGCCAAAAAAAAATTTTTTTTTCTTTTGTTTTCTTTTCTTTTCTTTTTCGCATCCCTGAGTATGAAACTAGGGCCTTGCAAATGCTAAGCAAGTGTTCTACCCACATCCAACACTATTTGTCTCTTTAAAAGTTTAATCCTACTTTCTTTTAAATTCACAGGACTTTATCAATGACCTACATATCACTAAATCCAATAATCTTCATCTCGATCTCTCAGACTGTTCCATGCACTTGATAACCCTCCCTTGTTGAAATGTTACCTTCACTTAGCTTCCAGGTTGTGTTACTGTTTTTGTTGTTTTGTTTTGTTTCTTTTCATCTTTTCTTTTCTTTTTTTTTTTTTTTTTTGCCTTTTTACTTAACTATTCCTTCCTTACCAGCTGTCATTTTTTAAACTTTTTTTGGTACTGATAATTGAACCCAGGGCCTTTACACTGGGCTACATCCCAGTCCTTTTTAAAAATTTTTGTCAGGTGTGGTGGTGCACAACTGGCAAGTGCTGTTATCCCAGCACTCTGGAGGCTGAAGCAAGAGAATTGCCATGAGTTTGAGGCCAGCCTGGGCTACACAGTGAGACCCTGTCTCAAAAAAACACCCCTCAAATACATACATACATACATGCACACTTTTTTTTTTTTTTTTTTTTGGTGCTGGGGATCAAACTCAGGGCCTTGTGCTTGCTAGTGCTCTACCACTTGAGCTAAATCCCCAACCCCTCACACATAATTTTTAATTTTTATTTTGAGACAGGGTCTTGCTAAATTGCCCAGAATGGGCTCAAACTTGGAATCCTCCTGACTCAGCCTTCTAGCGTGCTGGGATTACAGGCATCTACTACCATGCCTGGCTTTCTTTAAAATCTGGTAATTGTTTATTAATATTCAATACCATTCAGAAGGTAATCTGAACATCTATCATGTATAAAATTTTATAAGATATTTTGAATCAATCATATCCCTACAATTCATCCCAATTTGACAATCTATAAGTCATCCCCTAAACCTTGTGAAACTGTTTACTGAGATTTATGGGGACATTACAATAAGCACCATGTAAGAGGGTCCATGACTTTCTTGCATGTAAAAAATAAACTGAAGTCAGGCATGGTGGCACACACCTGTAATCCCAGCACTTGGGAGAATGAGGCAGGAGGATTGCCATGAGTTCGAGGCCAGCCCTTGGCTACATAACAACCTAGATTGTTACTTCATATACTTCCCAAAACAGTAGAAAGCAAAAGTTGACATATTATGGGAACTAAAAATGATAGACTTCTATATTCTACTTCTATATTCTACTTCTGATATGCAACATGATTGCTACGAAGAGTAAAATAAAAATCAAGGTTGAGCAACTGGGATGGTTTTGTGTAAATGTCAAAGCAATAACACCCTAATTCTAAAGGCATCCTATCAGTGTTACTATTTGCTAGAAATCTACTGCTGAAAGTATGGATTGATAAAGGCAATGGAAGATGATAAGATGTGATACAAAATAGGACGTATTAAAAATTCTTGCTGGGGTAGTGGTACATGCCTGTAATCCCAGCACCATGGAAGGCTGGGGCACGACTATGAGTTCCAGCCCAGCATTCGTGCCTGACTTTTAAAGATTTGTGTGTGTGTGTGTGTGTGTGTGTGTGTGCGTGTGCACGTATGCATGTGTGTGTGTGGTGTTAGGAATTGGACCTAGGGCCTTCTCACTGAACTGCATCCCCAGCCCTTTTTATTTTTATTTTTTGGAGACAGGTTCTCACTATGTTCCCCAGCTGGGAATGAAGCTTTCATCCTCCTGCTTCAGCCTCCCAGAGTGCTGGAATTACAGGCATGTGCCACCACACGTGGTTGTTTTTAAAACAGCATCTAGGCAAGTCACTGAATTGCCTGGCCTGGGCTCAAACTTGGGATCCTCCTGCATTAGCCTTCCTGAGTGCTGAGATTACAGGTGTGTGCTACCATCCTATGTTTACACCCCTTCTTTCACCTATCCTGAAAAGGAAAAGCACCCAGCCCCACCCAGCCTTGCCTTTCGAAAGCCAACCCAGGTAGTAACCTACCCTCCTTTCACCAACTAGAGACTTGTTCCTTGGTTGCTTTTCATTCAAGATGCAGGGCTTTGGGAGCAGAGCCTACAAGGCAATGAACAAGGAGAAGACACTACTGTCCCCACCTCACAGGGCATTTGGAAATTCAGTCAAACTTCCTCACAACCCCTTTTGGCAAGTTGCCCTTAAAGTCCCAAGGCCAGGACAGCACCGTATGCTACCTGCATAGCTGTAGCCAAACCATGCGTGCTTTCTGCCTCTGGGTTCTCCCAGTTGCAAAGCGGGAATACCAGTGATAATCAGAACATGGCTGTCACAAGGATCCAGAGAGATGGTGTGTACAAACGCCGCTGTAAACTGCACTCTGTCCAAGCTCAGCTGCATAGGAGATTTGGATCCTGCAGTGTGGATCAGGTGTGACTGGGCATGTAGCAGACGCCAGACCCCTGTGTGAAGTCCTGAGGGCTGGGACGCATGTGAGCCATGTGACAGTCCTTATGGGTGGGAAGAATTTTCTTGAGAATACTGGATGTCAGCTTTGCTACTTAAATATAAGTATTTGCTTTGGAGATGTACCACATTGCCTTGTAAGAACATGAACCTGCTGTTGGAATGAGTAAAAAGGCATTTTTTAGATAAGAATTATCTGACAGTGATCCAATCAGCATATATAGCTGTGTAAAATCAGTTCAGGGTAAGACTGTGCCTTGTTTTTATGAGCCTATTTACAGCTGAGGGTTGGTCTCAGGTAATCTACTGTGTATGTCACTCAGGCTCTCTGAACTCAAGTCCAAGATCTGTTGTAGCAATACTTCTGGTTAAAGGCAAATTTTGTTGTTGTTGTTACTATTTTGCAGTACTGGGGATTTAATCCAGAGCCTTTGCACTGAGCTACAGCCCCAGTATTTTTTTTTTTTAAATCTTGAGACAGAGTCTTACCAAACTGCTAAACTGTCCAGGCTAGGCTCAGTTCAAATTTGTAATACTCCTGCCTCAGCCTCCCAGAATGCTGGGAAGAGTGGCATGAGCCACCACAACTGGCTAAAATCAAGTTTTTGTTTTGTGGCCTTGAACTTGCTATCTAGCCCAGTCTGGCCTTGAACATGAGATCCTCCTACCTCAGCCTTCCAACTGTTGGGATTGCAGGCCAGCTGTACCTGGTCCCAGCAGCAAAACATTTCCAAACCCTACAGAACGTGCTACACAGCTTATTCCTAGCACCATTCACAGATCCATCTGCCTGGCAGCCATGCCCAGATCCTCTCTGAAATTCTGATTTTAAAGGGTCAGCTCTGTAATTGGTACCTCCAGGCCTTCTGAGTGTCACCCCTGGAATCTGGAAATCAGACTGCCCACTGAAGTTAAAGCCTCTAGTCCACACATGTTGCACAGGATTAGTTTTTTGTACAAGACCCCAGAGGGGACAGCCTGTCTACCCTTTGAGAGCCAGAAAAGCTCAGCTTGGAAGTTCAATCCAGGTGTGCTGCATGTGAAGGAATCAGGAGCCTAATTAAATCTCAGCAAAACTTCTCAGCAGCAGGAAAGTGACGACAAAGTCTAGGAGGCACTGGAGAAGGCTGTCCCAGCTTTGCAGTACTAACGACAGCAGAGGATGGCCCAACAGGCTGCTAGAACGGGCCATCTGCAGGCAAAGCCCCACAGAGACAAAGCTGTCCCACCTCAAACATGTTACTAAGATATCACTCCCAGGATTCCTTCTGCCCTGCTTTGTGCTCACTAAAATTATTGATCTCGACTTCAGATATAAGGTAAAGTATGTCCTGAGCAGTCCTCATGAGTCTCTTGGGCAGTTATGTTTCTCATTACATATTAATAAATGACAATTTGACTAGACCTCTCATGAGTCTGCTTCTCCTCTTTAAGTCCGATCACTACTGCTGTAGACTCCAGCCCCTGGCTCTGCAGTAGCAACCCCCCACCCTCCACCCCATACTCTTCATACTTGTGCAGGACTGACCACAGCTTCAAAATCCTGTTCTGGGCGATTCCATGGCTTGTCCATGGGACTTGGAATGGAAGCAGAAACCTGTCACTGTAGCCCTGGCCTTGGATGACTCAGCAGTCCTCTAAAAGCTCCATATTTCTAATGACAGGAGCTACATTAAGTATAATTTCAGGAAATGGCAAGCAAACCAGCTTACATTGTCCCAAATTAGGGTTATTTTCTGGAGTACAGTCATCATCTATTCACAATAATGTATATCAAAAATAGAACAAGGAGTATTCATCGTGTCATTTTCTAAATACTGCTTTGTACATGGCCTACATCTAGTGATGGTTTTAAACTCCTACGTAAGCAAGAAGCACATACTTATGGACTCAAGGTTCTTTATAAATAAACAGACTTGCATCCACTGGGCAGATGTTTTACTTTTTTATTTATTTTGGTGCTGGGGATCGAACTTGGGCCCTGTGCTTGCAAGGCAGGCACTTTAACCACCGAGCTAAACCCCCAGCCCCACGGGCAGATGTTTTAAAGTAGGCCACTGAAACTGTATTTATGAAGTGTTTATATGCTCACTTTGGCAGCACATATACTAAAACATGAAGTGTTTATATAGGTATGATAAAAACTTTGTTATAATCAAGTGCAAATTTAAAATATAAGCTTGTTTTTTTAAACTGTGTTTTTATATTAAAAAAGGTTCTGTGTAGAAAAAAAGAAAATGGAAATACCCTATGGTTGATGTGTTTTTTTTTTTTTTTTTGGTACTGGGGATCGAACTCAGGGCCTTGTGCTTGCAAGGCAACCACTCTAACCACTGAACTAAATCCCCAGCCCTCATACCCTATGGT
The DNA here is from genome assembly GCA_004026905.1 of Hystrix cristata. Taxonomy (NCBI): domain Eukaryota; kingdom Metazoa; phylum Chordata; class Mammalia; order Rodentia; family Hystricidae; genus Hystrix; species Hystrix cristata. The sequence continues at coordinate 135,190 of PVJO010002241.1, read as the reverse complement.
TGAGAATGTGGTAGAAGGATTCTAGCTCCTGCTTTTACTTGTTTTTTCCAAGTTCTGTGAATCTTTATTAAAGTGAAATACAGGATACATTTTAATATTTTAGATTACCCTTTGAAAAACATAAGCAACCAAAACAAACAAACTGAGGAAAGGACACTGAGGACTGAAAACAGGCTACTGGAACATCTTAAGTAACTTTTTCCAACGCTGCGGACAATACAGAAACAACTCCCTTTCTTTCTGGTCATGGCAGCTCAGGCCTGTAATCCCAGCACTCTGAGCCTAAGGCAGGTGGATTGCAAGGTTGAGTCCAATCTGGGTAATTTAGTGACTTGTCTCAAAACGAAAAGGGGGGTTTTGGGGTCTTAGCTCAGTGGTACATCTTGAGTTCGATTCCCAGCACTCCTCCAAAAAAAGGAGGGGCTGAGAATGTAGCTCAGGTTGAGGGCATCAGGTTCAATCCCTAGTACTGTACTGAAAACAAGACAAAACAAAACAAAACAGAACAAAAAAAGAAAAAACTTCCACCTTTCTGGGGCTGATCAGGCCGCAAGAGAAGTTGTAGATTTGGTGAGGTGGCCACTGTGGCAATCATGAGAAGGTGAATAGGGAAGGGCAGGGCTAGCCTCACCTGACTCATCCATGTTCCTCAGTATCACCACAGGGACCCAATCAGACTGCCTTTGCAAATTTCAGCACCTGACCACCCTGGCAGCAGAGGCGCTGCTTTTTTGGTAGCCAAAAGGGATGTGACTCTTCCATTTCTGAGAATGAATGAGCAGAGAGGACTGACCCAGAAAAGAAAGTCTGGAAAATATTGAATTCTGCCATTATCAAAAGCATAATGAAATTCAAATAGTAAATCTGGGTTTTGATGGGAGCTCTCGACTTCTCTATTTGTCCTGAAACCGAAAGAATCTTGTATTGATGAATTCTCTTAAGATTCTGGGGCTGGGGATTTAGCTCAGTGATTAGAGTGCTTGCCTTGCAAGCACAAGGCCCTGAGTTCGATCCCCGGCACCACAAAAAAAAAAAAAAAAAAAAAAAAAAAAAAAGATTCCCCTTCACCCCCTCTGTTGACACAAAAGCAGCACTGGCTTTTATAACATACGTTTCAAGCACCTGAAGTTTGTGGAGCATAAGATTAGTTCTTATCTCTGCATAAGATAATTTGCATTTGAAGTCTACTTTGTGAAGAATATAGGCATATCACTAATACTAACCTTTTTAGTCATTTGCCCATCCCACCTTTGAAAGAAAACAAGTGGAGGATGGTGGCACACACCTGTAATCATGGCACTCAGGAGGGTGAGGCAGGAGGATAACCCTGAGTTCAAGCTCACCTGAGCTACATAGGGAGTTCAAGGCCAGCTGAACTGTAGAGCAAGACTGTCTCAAAAACCAAAATGAAAAACAACAAAAAAACAAAAAAGAAAACAAAGCTTCATGGGGAACACACTATAATAAATAGGCTGACTTCAAACTTCTTGAAAGACATAAATCCTGGGCAACTGGGTCAAATCCATCCTTACTTTATATGAGGCTTCCTGGTATGTGTGGTTATACTGCCTGAGAAAGGAGGAGGTAGGAAAGGGCTGGGGGTTCACTTAATCTAACACAGCTCCTATCTACACTGTACTAATCAGATCATGGTTAGATTACCTTTGCAAACCCTCAAAAGCCACCTCTTCTGGCCACCTTTTTTGCTTGTCTTCCCATTGCATTTATCTGTGAACAGGGCATACAAACAGTGCCACCTCTGGGTGAAGCATGATTCCTCTCAGATTCTTAGCCGAAGATCATCAGGAGCAAATGCCCTAATTTTGGTGGCACTTGGGTCCCCTTGGAGAATGAGCAGAATAGTGTCAAGGGATAGGGCCTCCTGGGAGCATTACCAGAGCCCAAAACCAGGATGGAAATTCTTAGGCGGGGTGGGTCACAAGGGGAGAATGAGGCCGATCAAGTGTTGGGGGACAACGCACATTCCTCATATTGGGGCGTGGGGATAGTCCTGGGGCTCTTTGCTTCTGGCTGGCTGCGGGGAAAGCACAGAAGAGGGACCCTGGGCTAACAGGACAAGTGACCTCAGGGATACAGCACATAAGCACCAAACAAAGCTGGATCAGTGGGAATCATGTTGCACCCCAACTGGATCTGGAAAAAAGAAGGGGTAGTAACAGGGAGATGGATAAATCAGGATGCACTGAGCATATGGAGGGGCTCAGTGGACACTATCAGTTCAGTGGATGAACATCCCAGAAGGGCCTTGTGCTGAATCTGCAGCTTTAACAGCTCTGAGGCAGCTGCTTCCTCTTTCCATCCCAAGTCCTTAGTGCTCAACCACAGCTGTGAGGATCAGTGTTGGAGCATTCAGTACCCTTCCCGACCCTGAAAGTCTCTTTCCAACTGGGATTGTAAAGCAAAGCTAGGGCGATCTCCTGACACCCGTGGGTGCTCCTGATCAAGGTGTAAGACCTGACCTTTGGGCAAAGCATTCTATGCCCTGGGCTGGATGCTGAGAGTCAAGCAGGAAGGAGTCAAGTCACTGTGGCCAACAATCAGACTCTATTCTTCTATGTGGAGGAGGCAGGTTATGAAACACAGTATTTCTAGGAATAACTCGTGGTGACACACATTTATTGTACACCCGGTCACAGCAAATCTTTCACCCAGACCACAGCCAGGTTGACAGTACCAAATGACCATACTCAACTATTCATGGTCACTGTGCAGAAAGCACATTCACCTCATGGGACCTACTCAGAGGCAGTGAGGCAACATCCCACATCCAGGTGCCAGGATGTCTTTAAAGAGTGGTTCCCACTTGGAGCTTCCAAAATCCTGGGCATCTCTCTGGGAGTCAAGTTGCAGTTCCAACAAGTCACTGAGTCCAGGCTCTGCCAGTCTTGAGCACCTGGAGCTAGCCTTAGGCTGGACCACAGAGCAACCTAGGTGCCCTGGGCTTCAGGACCGGTGAACCTTTCTACGGAGTTTGTGTCCCACCTGGGACCCCCGTTGGGCGGCTTTCACCAGACCTTTGAACTGTCCCTGTAGCTTCACCTTCTTCCTGCAGGGATAAGAATCAGAAGGGTCCACATCTCACTGAGAACAGGTGTTCCCCTCTCTTGATAATGTCAAATGATGGCCCCTACCAGCAGGGACAGGGAGAATTGGGCTAGCATGCGAAGGGGCAGACCAGACCACATGCAGCCCCAGCTTCCAAGGGTCCAGCCTTGGCTGCTTCACTCTGACAAAATCTCTATCCCCAAAGCAGCCCTCCCTGCCGCTCTCACTCTAACGCACATGCACAGGTCAGAGCTCACTCCAGCCACCCATCCTTCCTTCTAAAGGTAACTCTGGTACATCAGAAGCCTTTATGTAACTGAAGTTTTCCCTAGTGATAATCATCTACAAAGCACTGCTATGCAGCACTGGATGTGACCCACACCGACGCCGAAAAACCCTATGTAATAGTCAACATAGAAACAAGTCTAACTTCTCACCAACAAGGGGGTTAGAAAATCAAATTAGACAAAGCTAAAAGAGATGTGCATGTAGAACACACACACATACACAAACACACATACACAAACACACATGCACACACGCATGCGCACACACACACACACACACGCACGCGCACACACACGAAAATCTCTCGAGGCTGGGGATTTAGCTCATTGGTTAGAGTGTTTTCCTAGCAAGTGCAAGGCCTTGAGTTTGATTCTTGGTACCACCCCCCAAAAGAAAATCTCTGTATAACATAAGATTATGCTTAAAAGAACAGTTCAAGCCCAGGCATGGTGGTAGATGCCTATAATCTTAGCACTCTGAGAGACTGAAGCAGGAGAACTGCATGTTCGAGCCCACCTTAGGCAACTTACTGACTTAGCAAGACCCTGCCTCATAATAAAAAAGGGCTGAGTGCAAATCCCTAGTATTACAATACATAAGTTAATAATAATGGCAAGCAATATTTAGGCAAGTACCAACTACATGTAGGTACATATTAAAAAATAATAGCTGGAAGCAGGAGAATCTCAAGTTCAAGGCCAGCTTGGACAACTCAGGGAGACCCTGTCAGACAGGACAAGACAGGACAGAACAGGAAAGGAAAGGAAACAGGGAGGCTGGAGATATAGCTCTGTGGTACAGTGCTTACTTAGTACATGCAAAGACCTGGGTCTTGGGGTCAATCCACAGTACCACAAAAAATGAAAATAAAAATAAGAATAAAAAACTGCAAGAGGGGCTGGGGATTTAGCTCAGTGATTAGAGTGCTTGCCTTGCAAGCACAAGGCCCTGAGTTCAATCCCCGGCACCACAAAAAAAATAAAAAATAAAAAATAAAAAAATAAAATTATTTTAAAAAAAAAAAAAGTGCTTGCCTTGCAAGCACAAGGGCCTGAGTTCGAACCCCGGCACCACAAAAAACAAAACAAAACAAAACAAAACAAAACAAAACAAAAAAAAAACTGCAAGAGACCCAAGCAACTGAGTTTCCTACCCCACCCTACATACCACCATACCTGCGGTTAAGCTTGGTTCTGTTGAGTGGGATGTAGGCATAGGGATCAAGCCGACCCTTCTTTTTCATATCACCCTTTGCTTTCTGTTCATCAAGAGAAAAAGAGTCATTGAGGAGTGTGGGGTTCCCCCTGCCACCCACCCCTGAAATTCTGGCCTTCAGTCCTCCTTCCCTTCATCCTCTGACTCAGATGGTACCAAGGCATTCCGGTGGCCCTGGGAGCTCATTTGCCAAGGCCCCTGCCCTCGGATACCAATGAGACCTGGCTTTGCCCTGTCCTCTCCCATCTGCCTGGCTCCATGAAGGTGCCTCTCAAGGATGGTGACAGGTACAGCTCCTAACTCCCTGGCAACCACCCAGGACCAGGAGATCCCATGTCCCCATACCTTGGCCTTGTATTCGGCCCCAGGTGTAGCCTTCTTGGCCGCTGGACGATGGATGCCAGAGCCTCCAGCTGTTGGGAGAACAGAGAGACCGTGTGCCACGTGGAGCCAGGGTGGCCCATTCCTGGAGGGCAAGGGCACCTTCCCTCAGAGGGTTGTTGGGAACATGCACAAAGGCCAAGAACTTGGCTCTGTCCTCTACCAGGCAAAGAACAAAGTCCTCCAGCGAGAAGGGACTGGCCAGTGCTTGGTGGACTGACTCAGAAGCCTACCAGTGATGTATGGGAACACCAGCACAAAATGACTCACAATTTCCAAAGATATGCCTGCTCTATTCACTCATGGAGAAAGAACATGGGTTTATGTTTAGACAGATCCAAGTTCTACTCTCACTCTGCCACTTACTATTTCCTGGAGAATTTTAATCTCATCTGTAAAGCAGGGCACTTTAGGCCTTCCTGCCCTCATCTCATTTGGGCTTCACACAGCACTGTGAGAACCAAAGGCAGCTGTTTATCCCATTGTACAGAGGCAAAGCTGTAGCTCAGAGAGATCAGGGTCCTTGTCCAAGACAAGGGGTCACCTCCAGCCTGGAATGCAACCATCATGGATGGAATCCTGCAATGCTGACTCAGGAGGACTCACTGAGAGGCCAATATGAACTCCTCTTTTGCAGATGAGAAATTAGAAGTTGAGAGAGGAGGCTTGACCAGAGTAAGATCACACAGCTAAGCAGCAGCTGAGCAAGTTGTTTTGCACCCATGTCTCCTGCTGCATGGACTGGCACTGCTGCCTCTGCCCAACCCATCATCTTGGAGCAGAGTGGGTAGGCGGGGCCCCAGGCTGTGGGGCTAGAAGAACCACAAGGTTCTTCGGTGGAGTTGGGGCCTCCAGAAGCACAGCAAGCACTGTGCTGCAAGGGCTTAGGGACAGGGCCATGGGGGACACCTTGGGAGGAGGGAAACGGAGCAGCCACTTTGGTACTTCTGGCATCTGCTCTGGGCAAAACACCCACCAGGGACCCAGACACACATGAAAGCAATCCTCTGGCCTAGCCCACCATGATCCCTCCTGATCCTGTCATTTACGAACCATCAGCACAGGCCAGGTGGCTGCTCTGGGTGACTCACAGCTGGAGCTGCTAAATGGGTAAAGGAGCCAAATAGTTCCCAGGGGAGGGGCCAGTATAAGCCTCACAGAAGGCCTGGGTGGGTGGGAAGGCTCAGAGCCTCCCTACAAGAGCTGAGGGTCCCATGCACAGACCCCTAACCCTCAGACTCTCGCTTACCCCATATCCTTCGGACCCAGCCTGGTCATGGGTATAAGATCAGCCACACCGTGTTGGTGCCAATTCAATTCACTGCAACCAGGCTGTGCAGGTTCAGGACCCCACTACCCTTCCCTGCAGGTGACAGGATCAGTGCGTCCCAAGAGAGTGAAGTGGAAGCCTCACCTTGGTACTGAGGGGGCATCTCTAGCTCTTCCTCCTCAGCCTCTTTCTGTGGCTTATGCTTCTTCCTCTACAGAACAAAAAAAAAAAAAGGTAATAAGCAGGGAGTCAGTGAACAAGGGGACATGAGTATGGTCACTAATGATGTAACAACAGCAGTAACCTGCACTAAGCACAAAAGGTCCTCTGCCCTTGTTCCCCACTTACAGATAAGAAAACCAAGTCCCAGAGAAGGTAGGTAACTGTCCCCAGGTCACACAGCTAGGCAGTGAGGAAATGAGGCTTTAGCCCACATCCTGACCACAAGGCCTGTTTCTCTACCCCAGGGCTACAAATGTCCATTTGGCACCCTGATATGGGGCCCAGACCCAGCCTCCTAACAGGGAAAATGAGGTCCTGGCCTCTCAGGATTTACCAGCTTTCCACTTCACACAAATGCCATTCCAACCTTCCTTCCCATTAGTCACTAGCCCAGATGAACCCTCACGCAGCACCAGCCCCTGACGACAGAGGACAGGATCCACTCCCAGTGTTCCTGGAGCTGTCAGACAGATGAGCAACCCCCACCCAACCCAGTCATTGAAGTTCCTCAGCATTGCTAGGGTTGTAGCAGTTAGGAGTCTGCAGCAGTTATAATCCAACACACACATGGACCAAGCTGACTGTACCAGCAAGTGGTAAACTCCTGCAGCATGCCTGACACTGCACTGATGCTACACAGGAAAGAAGGGGGCCTACAGCTACCCTACCCACTGGGAGATTTCAGCCTAGACTCTACCAGTCAGGCTTGGCATGCTGTGCAGGAAGCAGGCAGGCAGTACACAAGCCCGATTTCTATGCTGTGGTCTTCAGGACTAGGAGTGCCAGGTCAAGGATGAGCCCAGCAGAAGGAACAGGCTGGAGCACACACAGGTACATCTGGGAACAAGGACACCAGTTCTACCGGCTGCAGCGCAGCCCAGCAGGTGCCTTGCGGAGACCAGAAACTGGAGGTCCAGCCTACTGGCCTTCCACTGAGGCTCCCAATTGTGGGCAGAAGACATCTTGGCAGCTCCACATGAGAGCCTCTGGGGATGGAGGTGCAGGTGCTGACTTGCCAGCTGCTGACTGGAGTGCAGCCAGCCTGGACCTGCTTAGTGTCTCAAGACAAGGCACCCAGGGGGGCTGAGGATTTAGCTCAGCGGTTAGAGTGTTTGCCTTGCAAGCACAAGGCCCTGAGTTCAATCCCCAGCACCAAAAAAAAAAAAAAGACAAGGCAAGGCACCCAGGCCTGCCCTACTGTGAGCTGAATGCCACCCACAGAGGGAGGGCTATGGTCAGTTCTCCCCAGTCAGGAAGAAGAGTGGGTGGCAAGGGATCAGGAAGTCATGTATAAGGACAAGATAAAGGAACCAGGGAGTCTCTGATCAGGAAGACATTTCCAGGGGATACAAATAATAAAGAATAGCCACCCAGACATGGTGGTGCAGGCCTGTAATCTCAGCACCGAGGCAGGAGGATTTCCAAATTCAGATCTGACAACCTATCAAGACTCTGTCTCAAAATAAAAAATTAAGAAAGGGCTGGGGGGCTCAGGGGTTTAACTCAGTGGTAGAGTGCTTGCCTAGCAAGCACGAGGCCCTGAGTTTGATCCCCAGCACCCCCCCACCCAAAATGGGCTGGGGATGTAGCACAGCATGAAAGCCCTTGGTTTAATCCTGAGTAACCCCCCCCCCAAAAAGAACAGCCACAACTTAGCATCCCTAAGAGCCAAGCACAAAGCACAATCACCACTTCCTTGGCATCTCTAAGAGCCGAGCTATTTAAATAGTTTGGGCTGGGGGACACATTTATTCACAGACTCATTTCCTGCTGCCAGGAAAGCAAGACCAGACTGTGGCTGATGGTGGGCCTACAGAGGGGCAGATCTAGGACCAGGGAGTGGAAGAGCTCCCAGCAAATGGAGCTGCGCCTCAATAAAATGGGCTGCAGGCTGCCAGGTGTTTGAAGAACAGCAACACTCCCACTGCAGTGCATCCCTGGTTCCCTGCCTCAGGGGCTTCCAAAATCTTCCGCCATACTCTGACCAAACTCTCTTGGGCCCAGTTATCCAAACAGCATTCTAACTGTTACCACACTAACGATCAAGTAGTCCCTCAGGCTGAGGTGGGCGGAACACTTGGCAAGGACAATGGGAAATCAAAGTTTACATGTCAGGCTCTATGCTGATGTACCTTACATGTCCAATCTCAACACACTGTCCCAATAATTCTACAAAATGGTCTACTCACAACCCTTACAAGCCAGGAACTGAGGCTCTGAAAGGTTACATTGTGGCCATGATGTGACCCCATACCTACCTCTTACAGTAAGTAAGTCACTGTGCCCCCTTACTTACACACCTATTGCCTAAGGATGATGCCAAGGAAGGCTGGGGGGCTGGGCAGAGTCTGGAAGGACAGGAGGAAGAAAATCCCTCGGAATGCCCCAGAAAAGCCTGTTGGCTTACAGACAACCAGTCGGCTCTGATGGCTGCATGCTACCCTGGGAGGCCACAGGGCCAGGTCAAGGGAGAAAAGTGGCAAAGGGATGAAATTCCTGGGCTTAGGAGACTGGAAAACCAAGGGTCTGGTCCTGCCTTGTATCAAATGAGCCCCATGGCCTCAGACAAGCAACTCACTTCTGTCTATCTACCTCAAATGGGTAACAGAGTTCCTATCTTTGGTGAGGAAAAGGTAAGAAGCACAGTGCCTGGCACAGTGTATACTCCTCCATGAAGGCCCCTATCCAAGTGGGCAAAAGCCCCTGACCCTAGGACACACAAACCAGTTACTGCCCTTGCAGCCTATATAGCACATGTCCTTGGGGGAGACACAGGGGCTTGTTTTCTTCAACCAGCCAACACTGAAGGACACACAGGTCTTCAGAGGCACCCACGCCCCTTCCCCACACCCAGAGCAGTGGGCTACCTCGTCCCACCCACTTATGTACCCGCCCTGATTCCCTGCTACATGCACCCTCAGAAACCTGCTGAGTTCTTTGGGAGCAGGCTAGGTGCAATGTCTGTGGGGGGTGGAAAGGTGAGGGCTCAGGGTGATTTCTGGGGCCCTCAGCCTTCCAACAGCAGGAACTACTCACACTTCTGATGCCCACATCTTCCATCAGGTCAACCATCTCTTCATCCTCACCTGCAATCAAAAGGAAGACAGGCCTGTGAGCACTCAGGGAGTCCCCAAAACCCAGTCTCCCTTCCTGCCTCCTCCTGGCTCACCAGGGTAATGGGGCACCAACTTTGACACCAGAGAACTGCCTTCTCTAGACCTGTGTCCTCCTCTTGCAGGAGGTGAAACTCCTGAACACTTCCCTCTCCTTCCCATTCTAGGCTACAGGGATGGTGGCCCCTCATCGAAGTGGTGACTCCACTTCTGCAGTGAATATGGCTTTTTTGAGATTCAAAGAAAAGAGCCAATGGGGTGGGGATTTAGCTCAAGTGGTAGTGTGTTTGCCTAGCAAGCACGAGGCCCTGAGTTTGATCCCCAACCCCTGCAAAAAAAAAAAAAAAAAAAAAAAAAAAAAAAGAGCCGGGTGTGATAGTGCACACCTGTAATCTCAGCACACTCGGGGTGAGGCAGGTGGATTGCCACGAGTTCAAGGCCAGCCTGAACTACATAGTGAGACCCTGTCTTTAAGAAAAAGAAAAAGAAAAGTAAAGAAAAAGCAAAAGCCCTAGGGAGTCAGTCCTCCTCTACTTTGCCAGAAGAAATGTTTCACTGTCTCACTTGAGAACTTTTTTTTTGGCTGCCCCATGTGCCAGGTACTGTGTGGGGTACAAAAAAGTGTGAAATGACAAGGCAGAGGGAAGACATTCAGGCAAAGTCGAGCAAAAACCAGAAGACCATAAAGGCAGCACATATGGGGCTGGGGTATAGTTCAGTGAGAGAGCACTGCAAAATAAATAAACAAATAACTTCTTGAGTTGGGGAATTAGCTCAGTGGTACAGCCCTCGCATCGCAAGCACAAGGTCCTGAGTTCAATCCCCAGCACTCAAAAAACAAAAACAAAAACAAAACAAAAACACAAATAACTTCTTAAAAAAAAAAGAGCACATAACAAACACTGAAGACAGATGATCTCCAGGAGTGCTAGGAGAATGAGGCCCAACGGCTGAGGCACCCTGGAAAGGCCACCAAGGACCTAAGTGGGATCCTAAAGAGCAGAGAAGCTTCAGAAAGGCAGGCAGAGGGGGACAGGCATCCTCAGCATCAGGAAACCTGGGCACCAAGATGACAGGAAACCAGACAGTGCAAAGGGCTGAGGGTTGAGCAGAGAAGACACCAGCTAGAGAAATAATTAAGGCCATATTTATACCAAGCACAACACATGGTGTGCAAGAAACATCACCTAATCTGCACAGGCACGCTATGAAGTAGGTGCTGGCATCTTTCCATCTGGAAGTGAGGAGACACGGTGACACAGAGGTTAAATAAGGTCTACAGATGCACAATGAGGAGTGAGATGCAGGGGAGCTGTAGGAGCACTGGATGAGGGCCAGTGACTCAAGGGCCCAGGCTTGGCAGTGGGAACCAAATCGACTGGAAGGCAGGTTTTTTCTTTCATGGGGTGGCTGAGGAGGGGGATACTGGGTGCAGAACCCAGGGCCTTATACATGCAAGGCAAGCACACTCCCACTGAGTTACAGTCCCAGTCTGGAAAGGCAGGCAGATATTTTTTAGAAGAGCTGGGTATTTCTGAGGAAACGAAATGCAACTCCCAGGAGGAGAGACAATGGCACATCACAGTGAGGGAAGGGACTATTTCCCAAAGTCTTGCTTGAATTATGTGCATATTAAACAAACAGATATACAGAAAAATATGGATATAATATACAATACGAAAAGGTTTTTTAATGCTGTCAACAAGTTGAGAAACTCAGAAAGTCTGAGAGTTGCCACAGATGCAAGCATCTTGGATATGTTTACCTCTCCTTCCTCACAAATTGTCACTGCACGGAGACACAAATGAACAAACGAGTGGACACAGGAACAAGTAACCAAGTGCAGCCCTGGCCCAGGCCAGAAGCAGCTACAATCCCAGAATGGGCTGAGGTCCCACCTTTAGTGCCATCTTCTTCCTCCACCTTGTCACCATCTTCCTCCTCCCGTATGATCAGCCGGCCATCAGCACTCACTTTGAAGCCATGGTCCTTCTTCTGGCCCCGGCCTGGCCCTGGCTGTGTGGCTGGAGTGGCAGAATTTGGCATCAGGAGATGGAAGAGCAGTTCTAACCTACTCAAACCCTCCTCAGAACCAACACCCAGCTCCTGCCCACTGGCCCGCCATGGAAGCCATCCCACCCACTGCCCAAGAACCTAGCACCAAGGCAGGTCTGGTTTCTGAGCTCCTGGGCTGGTCACTTCTTGCTCACCGAGGACTCTCTGGGCCACCTTGGGATCCAGGAAGTTGAGTGGCTCATCCCCACCACCTTCCTTGAGCCATGCCCGGCTCCTCTCTCGTGCCAGCTTCTGTTGTTCCCTTCCATGGCCTCGATCCTCCTCTTCATTGTCCTCCTCATCCTCTGAGTCAGCCAAAATGTCCTCGATGCTAAGGACAGAGATGCCCCCAGTCAGAGCACTTCCAGGAGAGGCAGAGGTCAACACAGCATTGCCTGGGTGGGGTCTATTTTGCAGGGAGGCCAGGTCCCCAGAACTTACCTGTCCCCTTTGCGCTGGATGGGCTCCTCCTCTTCTTCCTCCTCTGCAGCAGCCTGGTTCAGGGCACGGTGCTTCTTGGCCCTGGTCTCAGCTTTCCGGATGTTGACCAGGACTTTGTGGTATTCCTCAGGCAGTAGACCTTTCACCAGCTCAAACCTGAGGGTGGTAGAAAAAGGGCAAGTGAGAAGCACTGGCCAGAGAGCGATCCCCACAGGTAAAAGGTGTGCAAGGACCCTTCCCTGCAGTCCCTAGGGGAACCCCATGCCTGTTCCCCAACCCCATTCAGCACACAGACCCAAACTTGCGGATAAACTTGGTGAACAGGTTCCGAAGCTTCATGCGGAAGTGCCGCCGCATATCGTCTGACAGTTTCCCAATGGCTTCCATCTGCCAAGCAGAGTAGAGCACAGGGTGTTAAGAGGAGGGCAGTGTGCCTTCAGCCCTGCCCACCTTTCTCTGCTGTTCAGACAAGGATACTAGGGCCAAGAAGCACTGTGCCCTGAGCCAGACTGTTGCAGAGGAGGAAGAGGAGGAGCCCACCCAGGGCAACAGGGCCCAGCTAAGAGGGTAGGGTTCTGATGCCCGGTTCCTGGCCTGCTCCTTGGTTCAATATGCTTGATTCAATTATGCCCAGAATGTGGGCAGCCCCAGCTTTCCCCTAAACCACCCTTTATAACACAAGCCCTGGCCACACTTCCAAGATAGCCATTTCGGTTTCTGAACAGTGCTTGCACTCTGCACAGGGTCTCACTGAATCCTCAGAGCAACTCAATTTACAGATGAGGAAACTACGGCATAAGGTCACATACTGGCTGTGTAGCCACAGAAGTAGGAGTCTCACCTGGGTCCCTTTATTCCCAGAGCCTACACTTTGCCTCTACGAACACCAGGCCTCTCTTGGTCCCATGCAGCCCTGCTGCCATGCTGCATCGTTCATGTGGCCTTGTTTGGACTACAAGTAGAGACAGCAGATATCCTCTGCAGCGTCACCCCATCGGTATAATGAGGGATGGCTCTGCCACTCACTGTTCTGTGCTCTCAGGGCCTGAGCTTCAGGGCATGGGGCACAGAGGCAGTAAAAGGCAGCTTGGCACCGTGTCCCTTCCTTGCCTCTGCTTAATGACCTGATACTATACAAAGCAGCTATAGCTAAAGGAAAAATTTGAAACTTTCTGGCCTTCAGGCCCACAGGGTCCATGCTCGCACCTCAGAGGCCATCTTGCCACTCCCCTCAAGGGAAAGGGGACCCTCACCACAAGTTGCACGTGCTTGGCCAGGTGTACCACATCCATGACCACCACGGCCACCTTGATGAAGCCCAGTGCAGATTTGACCACGTCACGGGTGCGTGAGGCCAACAGCAGGCACACGTTCTCCAGCAGCTGCTCCACCGTGCTGGTCCCCATCAGCCCTGTGGTGAGGGACCACTGTCAGAGGTACTGGGATCCCCAGACCCAAGACCACCCTCCAGAGAAGCAGGAGATGCTACCTGCCCCTGCCAGGTCAAACGTTAATAAAAGCAAAGTCTGGAGTCTGTGTGCTAGCCAGGAGTGAGCCTGGAGACCCTTCACCAGCTCAAACCGGAGGGTGGCAGAAAAAGGAGCCATGTCGAACCTGTCTGGAGCTGGAGTGAGTCCAGCTATCCTCAACCTCCACAGAGTGGCCTGTGTCCTTTAGCCATCCTGAGATGGATTCTATTTCTCCTCCTCATTTCGGAGATAAGAAATGGAGGTTCTACAAAGTTAGTAGAGTTCCTTAGCCATGTGAAATACTGAGCAACTTTACTAACCTCTTTCTGTTTCTTGGTACCTTCCCTGTTCTGCTAGACTCCCTGTCCTGATGTTTGATGCATTTTCCTACAGTAAGGGCTTTCCAGACCTTCAAGGAAGTAAATCCTTACCTTTAAACTCAAAAAGGAGGTGGGTCAGGGCCAGGATGCTACAACTGACTGTGGTCACCGGGCCCACAAGGCCAGGGTAGATCAGAATGAGGTAGCGCTGCAAGGCCTCTGGGGGCAGAGACAAGAAAGTGTCATACGAGGAAATGGTACCCCTGGAGATGAGGGTCCACGGCCAGGGCTGGGCAGGAAGCTCGCTCCACTTTCTCTCTTTGATCAGGGGCTTTGAGAAGTGCTTCCCACCAGCCTACAAGCAGTGTCTGCAGTTTGTATCCCCCAGCCTCACCTTCCTGGTTGGAGCCAAACCTCAGGAAAGCATGGCCCATCTCCACTAGCAGGGCAAAAGCATTCTTCCGGGCCCCCACTGACACCTCCTTGGTGCACAGAATCACCTAGTCCAGAAGGCACCATTAGCAGTCACTCCTTGAGCGACCCACCCTGGGGCGCCGGGGCTGCCCAAAGCACAAAAGGGTAGGTAAAGGTGTCCCCATGCCCAGGCAGCAAATCGAGCCTACCCTCACTGCCCCCTGACCAGATTCTGACAGGCTCTTCAGAGCCATTCTCCAGCAATTCTCCAAAACATACACACATCTCCTCCCACATGCCTCACCTCTGGGATGAGGGCAGCAATAAACTCCTCATGCTCAGCTGACAGTTTCTTTACAACATGTATAAGACACTTCAGACGGGGCTGTGTACAAGGTGACAACAGTTACCCCTCAGGGCCTCTGTTGGTGTCACCCTTCCTCCCTCAGCAAAGTGGGCAGCCCCCCACCAAGCCCTCACCCTCTTGGCAGGCGAGGATGTGCTCCGGAGTGAGTCCAGCAGGGTCTTCTTCAGGTCATCCAGGTGACTCTCCATGAAGCGGGCAGCAGGTTCCTGGGGGCTGGCACACACCTCCTCCAGTATGCGATAGGCCTTCTTCTGTACCCCATGGGCCTTGCTCTGTGAGGGGTGCATGGTGGACAGGGACAGGTGAGAAGGGGCCTGGGATCCACCCTGTCCAGGGACATTCCCAGAGCCTTCTAGGGCCAGCACTAGGGAAAGTTGGAAAGTAAGAGCTGGCCCAGCTCATCTGGTCTGAGCTCAAAGAGTGCTCATGAGGTCTGATGAGAGGGAGGACCCAGTATGGACAGCAGCAGGCTAATCCCTGCACCAGGCCTGGGGGATGCTATGAGACATTCCACTTGCCACCTCTTCCTATCACACAGTCCATTGGCACAGGCACGGGCCAAGGCCTGCACGCCTGCTGCTTTCACTAGCTGAACAGGGCCAGGATGCTACAACTGACTGTGGTTACCGGGGCCACAAGGCTGGGGTAGATCAGAATGAGGTACCCTGTCCTCCACCTTGAGATCCCAAAGCAGCCCCCAGTCACTCTTCTTGTCCTGGACTTGGGTCCACCTGCAGATACCAGCCTGGAACACCTCTCACCCTGCTAACTGCTACTAATCTGTGGCAGTGGGGACAGCTTTCAGGCCACTGCTGATCTGAACTCTGTGTGATTGTGAGCCACCAGGTTCCAGCAGTGCAGGGGCACAGGTGGTAACTGCTCTATTCAGGATGCTTGGAACAGCCTAAAGAGGCCTCAGTGAGGGTGAACAAGAGGAGGGTAGCCTGGGAGGGACGAGTCAAGCCAGAGTGGGAGGTACCTAGCAAGTACACAGGCAAAGGAGCTTAGCCTCTACTCTGCAAGAGACACCTCAGCAGAGCACAGATGTGCATTTCAATCACCTTGGCATCTACGTGACAGATGGGCTGGACAGGGTACACAGGGAAGCCACTACAGGAGAAAGCAATGGGACCTGATCTCAGTGAGCAGCAAAGAATGAAAACTAAATCAGGCGTGGTGGAGTACACCTGTAATCCCAGCACTCTCAAGGCAGAGGCAAGAAGATCGCAGTGAGTTCAAGGCCAGCCTGGGCTACACAGTGAGTTCAAGGCCAGCCCGAACCGCATAGTGAGATCCTGCCTCAAAAAAAAAAAAACGAATGAAGACTAAAAGGGCCCCGCCTTCCTGCAGCTGGACCCCCATCCGCAGGTAAGGCTGTGTGGGGCTCACCTCCAGGTAAGGCTGGATGGTGGAGTACAGTTTGTTGATGGCGACTTCGTCCCCATGAGGAGCCAAGGCCACGACCAGGTCCAGAACAGACAATCTGCTTAGGGAGGAGACAAAGGAGGGCTTAGGAGGGCTAGAGAAGAGCAGAGGCTATCAGTGCTCTATGTCTAGTGGATACAGGGAGTGGGAGAAGTCACGGCGAGGACAAAGGCCTCAAACAAAGGAGCTTGTGAATGAACCCAGGTACCAGCTAATTGAGCACTCATAATGTAATGGGCACTGTTCCTGGTGCTTCAATCCTCAAAGAGCCGTGTTCCAGGTACTATTATCATCCCCATTTTACAGATCAGAACTCACAGGCACAAGTTGGCTTAGTAACTTGTCCAAGGTCACACAGCTCAGCCCATAGGGTTTCTGCTAGACAATCCGCCAACTCAGAGGGAAGCCCTGAGCACATTACCTGGTGAAGTCTGAACTAGCAGAGTCAAGCACCTTTTCACTGGCTTTTTCCAGGAAACCATTCACCAACTGGCAGCCCCAATGAGAGAAAAAGAGAGCAGCCATAAACAGCAGGTACCAGAGCTACCTCCCCACTGCTTAGGAGCCTCCAGCTCAGGCCAAGTCACTTCTGAGTGGCAGACAGGGCCTTGGCCTTTCCAACAGGCCCACCCAAGACCTCCAACCTGAGAGCACTTGCCCCATCTCCCAGCTCACCTGAGTCTCGGTTATGGTGAGGTAAGTTTTGATGGTCTCCAGCACAGCCCGGCGAGGGGCTGGTGTGTCCCCAGTTGCGACAGGCTGCCCGTACAGGTTGAAAAGGATTGGCAGAAAGTTCTTGGCAAAACGGCTCACTTCAGCCCGGTCAGCCTCTGGCAGGAGGACCAAAGTTTGCACTGATGGGACAGAGCTGCCTCTGCCTCAATGGCCACTGGGGCTGCAGCCAAAGACATCCTTTTAGGGGACCCTGTGGCAGGAGTTTCTCTGGTAGGAGAGGCTGAGGCCAAGGCAGAGAACAAGGTACCACAATGGTCTGGGCAATCCCGGGCTCCTATCTTGGGGCCTTTGATACTGACTGCACAAATCCACAGCAGCCCTCAGCATACTGGGAGTGGCAGCGGAAGGGTGAGGGGAGATCTTCACCCTCAGCTCAATCCTTGGGCAGCATGGACTGGTTTCTGCAACCCTGCCAGGCGTTAAGCTGCAGGTGGCCAGGGGACATGACCAGGGACTGTCACCATCTCAGCAGCCCCACGTACCTGCCTCACAGCCCTTGGTGATGAGGGTGCGCAGGGCCTGGCACACAGTGACTCTCAGGTCTGGGCGCTCGCTGATGGTTGTGCCCAGTGTCCGCGCCAGACCTTTGAAAGAGGCAGCCACATCAGTTGGCCTTGTGCAGAAGCCAGGCAAGAGGGTCCAGATCTACAGAGGAGGAGATGATAACAGAGAGGGACATCAGCAGCCATGACTCTTCCCTGCTCACCCACCTCCTCCCTGCAGCTGACCCTTACCTGCCACTGCAGTGTGTCGTAGATCTTGGACTCCACGGTACTGCCTGCCTGGCCCAGCTCCATTGCTGGAATATGCAACAAGACACAGGTGACTCTGGGCATCCTCCCGGCCAACTGGCCTCATTTTACCGAAACCAAAAGCCTAATCATGAGGAGAGGAATATGTGGGATTCTCTTCCACCTGGGTTAAATCACAGTACTTGTGACTCAAAAACTGAAACAGGGGCAATTCACTTTGGAATTCTCCCTACTTGTTCTGAGTAGCTGCCATCTTTTCCTCTTTTCCTATCTTCAAATAAATTATTTCTTTTGGGGTTGGGGATTTAGCTCAGTGGTAGAATACTTGCCTACCAAGTGCAAGGCCCTAAGTTCGATCCCCAGGACCCCTACAAAAAAAAAATTATTTTTTTATTAAAAAAAAACCAAACAAACAGACTTATGGAAAACAGAAGGTGGATATCTCTCCATAATCTCATTCCCCTAGGCATGGCTTCTATTCCTTGTGATTTCTTCATCTTCTTTTTTTTTAACTTCTTCACCTTCTTTAAAAACACAATTTTTAGGACATAAACAGGACTGTATTATATGTGTATTATTATGTAACCTTGTTTACTTGACATTAAATAAGGTTGGTAATAATTATTGGGAAAGTTCTATGTTAAAGTCTGTGTAATAAACACCGTATGCAGTTATTTCATTGGATCCTCACAATGTAATTTATCCTGCCCGTTTTATAGATGAGGAGCAGGCCCTGGCATATTAGAAAAATGTGCCTAAAGTCACCAAACTCTGCTTTGGCTGAGCTGGAATTTAGTCTGTTCAACTCACAACCAACTATATCATCTGTCTCCACCTACTGCTCTCTCACTTTCTTTATAATAACCATCCTGAATCACAAAGTAGTGTTTTCCCACAGCTAACTGAACTGCAACAATATGTATATATACATGCACACATATGTGTATATACACGTATATATATGTTTGTGTGTGTGTATATATATATAGATATATGCATGGACGCATCTATTTCTTCAAGACAGACACCTATGGAGAGTCCCACTCAGACAGAGTGCATAATTTTAACCATAAGATCATTGCTAGGGATGGGGGTACAGCTCAGTGATAGGGTACCTGGAGAGCACACCTAAGACCGTGGGTTTAATCCCTAGCAACATACACAGTGTTACACTGTATGGTTTAGGGAATAATGACAAGGAGAAAGTGTTTGAGCCAGGTGTGGTGGTGCATTCCTATAGTCCCAGCACTCACAAGTTTGAGCCAGCCTGGACTACATAGTGAGACCTTCTTAAAAAAAAATAAAAGTTCATATATGCTCAGTAAGGATACAATATTTTCAGGAAGTGGTTGATTGAATCTGCAGATATAGAACCAAGGGCACAGAAAGCCAACTATATACATATAAACAAACACATCTTAAAATTTTTTGGGGGTTCTTTTTTTTTTTTTTTTGGGTGCTGGGGACCAAACTCAGGGCCTTACGCTTGCTAGGCAAGCAGTCTAACCACTGAGCTAAATCTCCAGGCCAAGGTCGTTTTATTTTTGTTTTGCTGTTGTTTTGGGGTGTTGGTGACTGAACTCAAAGCCTTGGGCTTGCTAGGCAAGCACTCTGACCACTGAGCTAAACCCCCGGCCTATCCTAAGATTTTAAAAGTCTATCTCAAGGGCATTCACGAGGAAGAAGGGGCAGAACTGTTTCTTGTGGTCCAAGGAGGAACAAGGCTGGAGGGCTGGAAGCTCCACTGGGAGGGGGGAGAGGGGCACAGATGCCTCCCCCTACACACACACACACACACACGCACGCACGCACGCACGCACGCACGCACGGGGCAAGGCTATCCCAGGGGCAAGGCTGTCCCAGGCGGGAGGCTGCCCAATGTCCTGAAGGCAGCCTATGGGGGACTCAGCCTTCACTGACCCTCGGCTGAGGCTCCCAGAAGTGGGGGCCTCCGGCTGCACACAGCCAAGGGCTCCATACCTCTGCTCTTCAGGGTGGTAGCCAGGGGTAAGAAGTAGGTGGTGAAGAAACTAAGTCGCGTTTCCCGGACGTGGTCCCGGATGACAGGCAGCAGCCAGCTCCGAGGGAAATCCAGAGTCTCCCTGGGAGGAGAAAGCAAAGGACTCAATGAGGAAGGGTGACAGCCTGAAGGGCCCTCTGCAGCGACACTCTGCCAGATGCCTTCCCCGCCCAGGGAGAATAAACTGCCTGGCTCTCCAGGGGCCTGGACAAGGCCAACCACAGTCACACTTACTCAGAGCCATTAATTTCCAAAGGCACAGCC
This sequence comes from Hystrix cristata, assembly GCA_004026905.1. Lineage (NCBI taxonomy): Eukaryota > Metazoa > Chordata > Mammalia > Rodentia > Hystricidae > Hystrix > Hystrix cristata. The sequence goes on along the minus strand of PVJO010002241.1, from coordinate 115,373 downwards.
TGTAATACCACCTCAGGTCCCATGCTGGTCACCGCAGCCCCCACAGCCTGGTCTAGGGCTGCTGTGTGGGGGAAGTGAGGGGAGAGGCGCAGATCACACAGAGACTGGAGGCACTGGAGCAAAGGGATAACAGGTTACACAGGAGACATGCCTGAAGGGCTGGGAGTGTAGCTCAAGGTTATAAAGCTTGCCTGAGGCCCTTGGTTCAACCTCCAGTACCTTTTCTCCCCATGGTGGCCCAGTCACCTTCCTGGGAACACAGAACTGGGCACCTGTCATGGGCAGCGTCCCTTGATAGAGAGTGGTGGATGGAACAGACAGGTGCTCCTTCCTGGAGCCCACAGCCCCAGGTACCACCTTCTGCCCTGGCCCCAGCAGCTCCCAGCTCACCTTTTTCATCACAGGATGGGCCTGCCTTCCACACGCCTCGAAGAAAACACACAGCAGCTGTAGCACAGAGCTCCAGGCTGCGTGGAATTTGTACGTCAGGCCCTCCTCCACTGCCCTGCCAGAGAGAGCCACAGTCAGCCACAGGCACACCACCCAGTGCCCCAGCCAGGGACTGTCAACGGCTGGCACCATGAGCTACAGACTCGGAGCTGGCCCATAAGGAGGTGCCCCAAGAAAAGAAAAGAGGACAAATAACACTTGGAAAGTGTCCAATGTGGCTCTCTCCACTGAGTTTAATTTACATATTCCGGGTTATGTTTAAAGAAAAACGGGTTGGGAGCAGTCACAGCACTGTTCTCCCTCATACTGCAGCATAAATCTTAATAAAGTCTCTTTTGGATGGCAAAAAAACTGAAAAATAAAAACCCATGAGGCAGTAATCTTTCCCATCTTTAGGTGGGGAAAGGTTTAGAGATTTAAAAAATATGCCAGGGTTACTCTGCCAGTGATCACACTGGGTCTCCCCTGTTCATGGTTTCTCACAGTCCCACGGGAGAAGGATGGGGTAGGAATGGGCCCGGGCAGAGGGGACCACCTCTAGCCCTCCTGGTTCCTGTGCACCTTGACTGGCTCCATCTCCCCCAACCTCCATGTCTAGCCTCCTGGAGATTTCAAGCAGTAAGGGCAGACAGGGTCAGTATGGGCAACAGGTGTGGCTAGTGGGGAAGTTCTATTCCTTGAGATTTCCTGAAACTTCACCCCAGACGTACAGGCCTCTGTCTACATGAGGAACTGTCCCCAACATCCCACATCGTGGAGCCGAGCAGACAGATCCAAGGAAACACCAGGACCCTAGCTGCCTTCCTGGGTCACTCAGGGGTGCAGGCCACATGTGTGAATGGCCCCTCTCACAGGTGTGGAAAGCAGCACAGCATGTAAGAGCGGATTCTCAGGGCTGGGGATTTAGCTCAGCTGTAGAGTGCCTGCCTAGCAAGCGCAAGGCCCTGAGTTTGATCCCTGTCAATGAAAAAAAAAAAAACAAAGAAAGCAGTCCACATACTCCCTGCCACCCCCTCTGACTGATGAAGACCCTGAGGTTTTGGGGAGTGTAAAGACCAGGTCTAGGGGCCAGGAACTCCTGGTCAGGAACCCAGGGTCTGCACTTAGACCCCATACTATCACACTTCTCCTGCTGGAAGCACACCTGAAATATGGCAGTGCTCCAGCTGCCAGCTGCTCTGGCAGAAGCTCGGTACGCAGCCTGACACCCTGCAGACCACCTGGTGCTAGGTGATGTGTTGCCCACAGCAAGTGTTAAGTGGAGCACTGGTCACTATACACAACTTCCTACAAGGTACGCCTCGTGCCTTCTTCACGTGACAACATGTTCTCACCTGAACATCTTGGCAATATACTGGGCAGGACCTGAAGCTGAGGAGGTCACCGAGCCAATGTCAGCCATGTGTGGAGTCACACACTCCTTCAGGATCTCCTACAAAAAGGGGCCGTGGGCTCCCTGAATCACGGCAGCCCCTATGGACCACTCACCCCTCCCAGGTGACTGCTCGCTGAAGCTTCTGGGAAGTCGACCTCCCCCACAAGACCAAGCTGGGGTCCCAGGGAACCCCGGGGCTCCCTGCTTCCTCCACGAGGGCAGGGGCGGGGGAAGCAGTGGCACCTTCAGGCTCTGAGTGGCGGCTGTCACCACCTGCGAGTGAGGGGACAGGAGACAAGGCATCACAGTTCCAAAAAAGCGGGCAAGGTGGCCCAGGCCCAGGTCCCGTTGCAACCTGTCAAGACAAAGGTTTCTGTGTGGGCAGACTCTGTTCCTTAGAGACCCCAGCAACCAACATTAAACCCTCACAAGCCCAGTTCAAATATAACCAATAGCCCACAGGGCTCTACAGGGCCCTTAGACGGACTGGGGCATTGAATAAAAATATCATCCTTAAAGTAATAAATACATGTGGTAAAAAATTCAAATAGGCCAGGTGGGTGGTGGCTACACAGTGAGCTGAAGTCTGGCCTGAATCACACAGAGACCCTGTCTCAAAAATCAAACAAAACAAACAAACAAACAAACACACAAATTCAAACAGATCTTCAGGATACAGAATGAGGGTCATGCCTGCCTTAATACCTCCCTCAGGCCTAACCTTCAGATGCACCTACCAGGGGAAAATCAAAGTAAAGTTTTCATACACTCTCTCAAAGCTTTTACACATATACGAACACATAAAATTATAATCACTTCACATCTGTATAACACCACCCATATAACAACATACATGCTATTCATCTCAACCTTGCAAAAACTAATGAGGGGAGCTGGGGATTTAGCTCAAGTGGTAGAGCGCTTGCCTGGTAAGCACAAGGCCCTGAGTTCGATCCCCAGCACGCCCCGCCCCAAAATACCTTGAAGTTCTTTCCATAGAAGTATATATACATCTACTTCATTATTTCCAATGGCTGGAGCTATTTCACTGTCTGTACTTAACCTCTCCCTACACCCCATGGGATATGTAGGTTGTTCTACCTTTATGCCACTATCTACTGCTATTAATATCCTAGGACATATCCCAGGACACAACTGTGGGCATGCTCCTGCAGGATAAACCCCAAGAAGTAACTAACTATGTGATTTTGTCCTTTTGGGCCTACGCAGGTGAAAGGCAGTTTGGAATAGGACAAAGAATTTGGCCTGGCAAACCCAGGCTGGACACCTGCCCCAGCCCCTTGCTAACTATGTGACTCATCAAGTTGCAGAGCTGCAGCTTCTGGTTTACAAAGCAGGCTAAGCCCTTCCCTTGTAAGGTGCTATGATTAATGAGGCAAAACAAGGCTGCAAAGTGTTGAGCACCCCTAGGTGAGAGCAGGCCATAGGACCCTTCAGCTAAGGGGAGACAGACCTGCCCAGTGGAGCCAGAGGGCTGAGGGACCCTCACTCCAAGCAAAACACCTCCAAATAAGTCATCAAGGGACTGCTGGCTCATTTTCTTCCCAATCTTATTCCAGAAAAGTAGAATTACTATTAAGTGGCCAGGCCCCAACCTTGAATGACTATGGAAACAGAAAGCAGAAGAAACTGGGTTCACAGGAGCACAAGATCCAGAAAAGGAAACCATTAGCCCTGGTGGGGGTGGGAGTGGTAATGCAGAGAGGGAACAAAACTCCAGATGAAGAAACCAAGTGAGGATGTCACAACCAGGGAGTGACAAAAATCAATATCAAACTCAGCCCCAACATGGAACACAGTATACTCAACTGCCCTGCCTCTCAAACACAAAAGCGCAGCTGCAGCCTGCTCAACGTGGAAGCACCACCCCTACCAGCAAGCTGAAGCCCTCTCCAGCTGCTGGCTCACATCTGTGTCATCTGCACCACACAGCAGGTAGCCTGGAGGGAGGTCCTGGGCACCCCTTCCCCTTACTCCTACCTGACCAGGTTGATGTGGGCTTTCTCCATGACCTTAAGCCAGGCCAGCAGGGGCTGCAAGTCATTCTCGCTGGGAAGGTAGTCGTACAGGGCCTGGAGGTTAGGCAGGAAATAAGCAGGTGGTGAGCAAGCACAGCCAGCAGCTGCCCCAATTACACCGTCCTAACCTCAGGGAACCAGCAATATTTCACTGACAGGAAGGAATGCATAGATCCTTGGCTTTCCCCAATCCACAAAGCCCTCAGTTCTGATGCTCTGAGCCCAGCCTGCAGGAACAGCAGTATAGCAGCTCACACACACTTCTCCAACGAAATGCACTGGGTGCACACACACATTTTGCAAATGTGTTTTCTGGGCTTATGTCTAAGGCTGAGATCTTTGAGGCCGAGAGCTCTGTCCAACAAAATCCTGCTGAAATCATTTATGAGGTACACTAGGTCAAGAAAGAGCCAAGGCCCCAGCTCCCAGCTCCCGTCTACATCCCTTTCTACTGGCCTCCTCCACTGGGACAGCCCAGCCCACTGCACCTCACTCCAAAGAGAAGTGGCAGGGCTGGCGCCCCCAGTACAACCTCCCAAGGGACCTGCCCAGAAACGCCACTCCTGCCCCACTGGGCCTCACCGTGATGATCTGGGCATTGAGCTCTGCTGACAGGGTACCTGGGCTGGGCTTGGCATGGAAGAGGCTGTGGAAGGCCTGCATGGCACAGGCTGTCACCAGCTGGAAGAGATACATTGGCTTAGAGGGGAACCGCAGACACAGCCGGCCAGGATCCCTCAAACTCCCACTCCGCCAGTGGGCTAAGGGAACCACAGGGCCTCTGAATCCTGAACGTGCCCTCAATGCCTACACACTCTGAGGACTGCTGCTTTATTAAGACATGGCAGCCACCGGAAAAACTATTTAGGGGACAGGAGCAGCTCAGTGATACAGCATATGCCTAGCACGTATAGTAAGGCTCTGAATTCAGTCTTAAACACCAAACAACAAGAACAATAAAACCTTTAAATAATGATGATGGAGAACCATGTATAAGATGTTTGTAACATCATGACTAAAAAAAGATTACATTCGATCCCCGGCACCACAAAAAAAAATAAAGTAAAAAAAGATTACAAACCAGCAGTGGTGGCACACAGATGTGATCCCAGGTACTCAGTAGGCAGAAGCAAAGGAGAGGCAAGAGGATTGCCTGGGCAAATTAGTAGGACCCTGTCTCAAAATAAAAGGAGCTGGGCATGGTGGCGCATGCTTATAATCCTGGCACTCAGGAGGCCAAAACAGGAAGATCGCTGCAAGTTCAAGGCAGGCCTGCATTACATAGTGACATAGTGAGTTCAAGGCCACCACGAACTACAAAGCAAGATCCTGCCTCAAAAAAACCACTCAAACATAAAAAAAAAAAAAGAAAAGAAAATGTGTAAAAGGCTGGGGCTATGGCTTAGCACTCAACAGATTCAATTTCCAGTGTCACAAAAAAAAAAAAATGAAGTTGTCTGCACTATGTATGTAGGTAATAAAAGTTGGAGAAGACACATTTTTATTTTTTACTGAGTGGGTTTTCTCTCTAAATAGTCATGTTATTTAATAATAAAAAATTTTAAATACGTACACGAACAAACACAACAAGAGACTGTACACTACAAGAGAATATACAAAGCTAGACGACGTGGTGGTGTACGCCTATAATCCCAGCACTTGGAAGACTGAGGCAGGAGGATCGCCATGAGTTCGAGACCAGCCTGAGCTACATAATGAGTTTAATGTCAGCCTAAACCTGCCTCAGAAAAACAAAACAAACAAAATATGTAAAGATTAACAAAAGTGTGCTAGCTAGGTTGGTGGAAATACAGGAGATCCTTTTTTTCTTCTTTTGGTGGGATACATGTTGCTAAGAATTAAAACCAACACCTCATACGTTTTAGGCAAGTACTCTACGACTGATCTAGTTATACTTCTGGCCCCCAGCGGACAATTGTTAATGTATTTTTAAAGCCGCTGCACTGACATATTAGTAAGCAAGCAAACAAATGGTATAAAGTAGAAATAACTGTGATTCTGGCTGGAGTGGAGTTGAGAGGAGGGAAGGCGACACTTTAGCAAATACACCACTAATCAAAAAAAAAAAAAAAAAAAAAAAAAAAAAAAAAAAAAACAAAAACAAACCAAAAAAACACCACTAATCCTCACTATGATCTCTAAGGTCAGCTTCCAACTGTCCCAGGAACCTGAGATGGCCTGGCCAACCTTGACACTGCAGATGGCATGGAATCCTCAGTTTTAGCATAAGATTAGAGTCAGAGCAGCGAGACCTCAAGTTCTACTTTATTTTTTCATTTTATTTTAATTTTTTGGGTTTTTTTGTTTGTGTGGTTTTTTATTTTCTGGTTTTTTGAGACAGGGTTTCATTACACAGTTCAGGCTGGTCTTAAACTCACTGTGTAGTCCAGGCTCGCCTTGAACTCACAACGATTCTCTTGCTGCAGCCTCCTGAGTGCTAGGATTATAGGTCTAAACCACCATGCTTGGTTTATTTTTTGATACAGTCTCGCTGTTACCCAGGCTGGTCTCAAACTCTTAGGGTCAACTGATCCTCCTGAGTAGCTGAGACTACAAGCATGCACTGTTGCACCCAGCACTAAATCCTGCTTTTTGCCTGACCATTGAGTTCCCCAAATGCCAGGACTGTGGGCACCCCTTTCTTCCTGTGGCTTGAGCTCACCACATGGCTCAAGGTCATGACCCGGAGGAGCGTCTCACTGCAGTTCTTCACCAGGCCTTCTGGGAAGCAGGGAAGAATGTCTTTCAGTAGCGTCAGCATGTGTAGTGTGGTGGTGGCCTCCTTGGTGCCTGACAAACACACGGGGAGATTTTTACCAATCCTCCTCCACTGGCTACCACTTCTCATCCACCTGCCCTAGGTGTGGCCTCCCCACCTCCAGACTTCTCAATCTCCTGGATGCAGAACTTGGCAGTGGAAACAGCAGCAGGATGATGGGCAGGGGCCTTCTCACCAAACATGAATTCACTACCCTTAAGGACTGAGCATACTCCATGCTGGGCAGCCTTCCGGATCTGAGGGCAAGCGAAAGGGGACAAGACCAGATCAGTATTCCACCAACCGTCAAGTTTTGATTGAACACCTACTATATACTCAGCACTATGCCAGGGCCTTCTCATAGGTAGAAACCTGAGCACTCTACTAACTCAACAAATGGCCCTGTGCAACTCCAACTAGTTAATCTGAGTCCAAGTGTTCTTTCCAACAGGAATTTAGTCATTTAACCATGCAGCAAATGCCAAGTGTCACCAAGTGAGGTACCACTCAATGTGTTAGCAACTGGCAGTGAACAATTTCATGTCCTACTTGAGTGGCAAAAAATAAACAAATATACGGCCAAAGGTAAAAAGTACAGTGGTACCTGGTTCATGAATTTAATTTGTTCTACAATTCTGGAAAAGATGGGCACATTAGTGTTTGTGTGAGAAAGACTCCCATAGTTGTGTTTGTCAACCGATGCAGTTTCCAAACAAAAAATTTTGCCAAATGCTTCTATTTACAAACCAAATTGTAAAAAGGATAAACTAGAGACATTTGCACGTAAATGGATGTACCCTGAGAACATACCCTTAAGTAAAATAAATCAGACACTCATGAGTACACATCGAATTGTTTCTCTGATATGAGAAACCCTAAATGTAAATAAGGACAAAGAGGTGTAATAGATATTACATAAAAGGAAGATAACATACAAACCAAATTGTTTCCAAAGAAAAGTCTTCATGAACCGAGGCACCACTATAGTTAGCAGCTGGACCTGGTGGCACACACCTGTAATCCCAGCACTCTGGGAGGCTGAGGCAAGAGGATTACAAGTGAGTCCAGCCTGGATAACTTAGTGAAATAGTGAGACCCTGCTTCAAAGTAAAAAATGAAAAAAAGCCTGGGGATATAGCTCAGTGTGAAAACCCCAGGTTCAATCCCCAGTACTAAAAACAAAAAACTTAAACAGTGTGTTATTACTTGGGGGGGATATTATGGAGAGGGTTATTACTTGGAGAGGGGTGGATAGTAGGGATTGAATCCAGTGTCTCAGGCATGCTAGACAAGTGCTCTACCACTGAGCTACATTCTCAGCCTTTTTGTTTTCTTTTCAGACATAGTCTCAGTAAGCTGCCCATGAATCTGTAATCCTGCCTCAGCCTTCTGAGTACCTGGGATTACAGTCCTGCAACTCTATGCCTGGCAAGTTACTACTTTTTACAGAGTGGTTAAGAAAATGTCACTCCCATCAAGTGACATTTCAGCAGTAACATAAAGGTGAAAGAAAGAGCCAACTGTGAATGGCACACACTTTTAATCCCAGCACGCAGGAGGCTGAGGCAGGTGGACTGAGGGTCTGAGGCCAGTCTGGGCTACATAATGAGATCCTGTCTCAAAAGAAAGAATAAGAAAGAAGGAAGGAAGGAAGTGAAAGACTGTGAACATACAGGGAAGGAGGTGTGAGACTCTGGCACAGTGAGGGATAATAGATGGTAATTATTATATGCCCTAAGCTTCTGGACAAGACAGGCTGGGGAACCACCACTTACTGAATGCCTACTATGAACCAAGCACTGCCCCAGACCTGAGAACAACGGAGACTCCCCACAAACCCACAGCAAGTTTGTGATTATGATCCCTATTCTGTAGTTGGTAGGATGCTGTGGCTTAGAGACAATTAAGTAAGCTGGCCAAGGTGACACGACAGTAGTGAACTCAGAATCCATCTCAAGTCTACAGGACTCGAGAATCTCTCCTCCTACAATGCTACCCTCCCTGCCAAGGTAAAGATGCACTGGGAGATTCACGTGTCAACAGTTACTGACTGAGCAGGCATCAGAGACTCAGAAGGGGCTGACAGTGATGCTCCTGACAGGAACGTGGGTAAGGCCCCCTCCCTGCCCCCTCACAGAGACCAGCCCCAACCCATTTCCAGGGGTGGCAAAGTCTCACCTTGGGCTTGGCATGCACAGTGAAGCTCAGCAGCCCGTGGTATACCTGAAGGGTCACAGGGTAGCCCCAGGCCTCCAGGTCTTGCTTCCGCAGAAGGGTGGCCAGGCAGGAGAGGACCTTGAAGAAGAGAGTCAGAGTCCTTCAGCTCTACCAGCCCCCGCCAGGAGGAAAAGGGGCCAGCTTTTCACCAACTCCAGAAAACCAGAGCTCCAGTGGCGCAATCGGTTAGCGCGTGGTACTTATATAACTCCAGAAAATCCCCAAAGGATCCGTCTGTGATCTGCAGAATGCCTACACACTCCGGGGGCGCACCCATGCTTTCATCAATTCAAGGGGTTCCGGAAGCCACAAATACTAACCCATCGGAGGGCAGAGGGGGAGCTGCTGCTGGCCTGGGCAGAAATGATGTCCATGAAGGCTTTGGAGGTATCTGAGAACTTCTTAATGAGCACAGGACTGGGCACACTGTGGGGAAAACAGAGAAGGTTGCCCCAGAGAGGCCTCCAAAGAGCAGATGGGGTAGGACCTGGTGGTAAAGGACACTGGACCAAGAGAAGGGCACTGCTGGCTCAGCAGCTCCATGACACCTGAGCTCCCACTTCCTCATCTTCCCCACTCTCCATTCTCTGTGCTACCCATCACCAATCCTCTCCCCCCCTCCCCTGACTGCAGGTCTACACAGCCTGGTGCCAACCTTCCAGCCCATTCCTCCTGCCCCCCTCACTGCTCAGGGCTGGCGCCTCCCCAGGCACTATCTCTTATTCCATGGTGGGACAGCTCAAGCCACGTCCAGAGTCTGTGTTGTAGAATGTTGCCAATACTCAAGGATCTAAACATTTTTATTTTTTAATTTTTCTTTTTTTTCTTTTCTTTTCTTTTTTTTTTTTTTTTTTGGTGCTGGGGATCAAACTTAGGGCCTTGCACTTGCTAGGCAAGCACTCTATCACTGAGCTAAATCCCCAACCCCAATTTTTAAATTTCTAATTATGGCAAAATACACATACTAGGGACGAAGCTCAGGGCCTTGTGCTTTCTAGACAAGCACTCTACCACTGAGCTACATCCTTATCCCTTCTGTACTTTACTTTGAGAGAGGGTCTTGTTAAATTGCCCAGGCTGGCTGGACATGGTGGTACATGCCTGTAATCCCAGCACTCAGGGCTATATAGCGAGCTCAAGGCCAGCCTGAACTACATAGTGAGATTATTTAAAAAAAAGAAAAAAGAAAAAAAAAAAAGCTGCCCTGGCTGGTCTCCAACTTGAGATCCTTCTGCCTCAGCCTCCCCAGTTGCTGGGATTACATGCATATTACCCCTGCCCAACGACCACTTTGAAGTGCACAGTTTGGTTGTATTACATATATTAGGATCGTTGTGCGATCAATCTCCAAAATGCTTTCACCATAAAAAATCCTGTTCAGGCTGGGGATTTAGCTCAGTGATTAGAGTGCTTGCCTTGTAAGCACAAGGGCCTGAGTTCGATCCCCGGCACCACAAAAAAAAAAACAAAAAACAAAAAAATCCTGTTCCTCCTGTCCACATTTCCCCCTCCATAGAGACCTGGGGTTCAAACAGGATGTGGGACTCACCGCTTCAGGACCAGGTTCAATAGGTAGGCAACAGCAGCCAGGGATTCTGGGGACTCCACAGCCTCCATTGTTGTCATCTGAGGGCCAGATTAAAGGGTTATGAGTGGGCTGGGAATTTAGCTCAGTGTTTAGAGTGTTTGCCTCGCAAGCACAAGGTCCTGAGTTTGATCCCCAGCACCAAAAAAAAAAAAAAAAAAAGGGATATGAGTGAATTAAGTATCATACTATGCAAACAGGAAAAAGGAAGGAGCAAATAGGGGGCCATGTGCCTGGTATAGCAGTCATGACCAAGAACCATGATGTCAGAGGTTTAAATCCAGCCTCTGGCACCGTGTAACAACTTTGGCCCGATAACCTATCTGTGATTCATTTTCCTAATATGTAAAATAGGGATAACAAAGTCATGTGTTGCAAAAAAATGTTTCAGTCAATGACAGATGACATATAGGAGAAGGGGCTCATAAGATTATGCCACATAGTGACATTGTATCAGCCCTAGTTTGTACAAATACACTCTGTAATATTCATACAACAACAACATTGCCTAATTCCCAGAAGGTATCCCTGTTAAGTGATGCAAGACTGTGCTACATGCCTTGTAAGTTGTTAAAAGATTTAACTGAATTAATACATGTAAAGTATAAAGAATACTCTCCTGGTACCATAAAGATCCTATGTTGCCATCTAATTTACTTCATTCTTCTAGAGCAGAGGTTGGTAAATTTTTTTTTTTTTTTTTTTTTGTGGTGCCGGGGATTGAACTCAGGCCCTTGTGCTTGCAAGGCAAGCACTCTAATCACTGAGCTAAATCCCCAGCCAATATTTTCTATAAAACTAGATAACAAATATTTTGGGGTTGAGGATTTAGCTCAGGGGTTAGAGTGCTTGCCCAGCAAGCGCAAGGCCCCAAGTTTGATCCCTGGCACCAAAAAAAAAAAAAAAGAAATATAAAAGAAAACACAAGAACGAATGATCAAAGTTAAAATACAGGGCTAAGGACTATCCTTCCCAGGAGGAAGGTATGCTAAGCCAGCTGACAGGCTCTCCCTAAACTCAGAGTGGGGTTTGGAAAACAGAATAACCAGTTTCCTTTGAACTCGGTTTCTGGGGCTGGGGATTTAGCTCAGTGGTTAGAGAGCTTGCCTTGTAAGCACAAGGCCCTGAGTTCAATCCCAGGCACCAAAAAACAAAAAACAAACAAAACAAAACAAAACAAACATTGAGCTCAGTTTCTGTAAACCAGCTAAATAACTAATTTTCTTTAGTGCCTAAATCTACAAAGCTACCTGTTTACAACAAGTCCCCACAGTTCAGCTTATCTATCTAAGTCTAAAACAAAGAAAGCACATTGGATCACTATGCAGAATCCCTTCTGGGGTATCCCACTAAGAGCTTTTCTTTTTTATTATTTCCAGTAAACACTCTCGTAACTTGCTCCTTTTGTCTGAGATTTTATTCTTCAATTTCACGAGACAAAGAACTCAGATTTATATAAAATTAACTGTTTCATTATCACTCAAGAGGCTGAAGCAGGAGGAGTGTGTGTTCAAGGCCAGTCTGGTCTATATAGTGGGACCTTGTCTTAAAAAAAAAGCAGGGCAAGGGAGAGAAGGAAAGGAAAGGGAAGAGCAGGGAAGGGAAGAGCAGGGAAGGGAAGGAAAGGACAACACAGCAAAGACCACCAGCCTTCCCAAGTCACTCAAGCATGACAGAAGCACTTTCCCATAACAAGGTTACTCTTCCTGTCTGCACAGGCCGCGGACACCTGTCTTCTCTCTACAGCCTGACTAATGGGCTCTCCACATCCGCCCCCAAGTCTCACAGACTCACCAGAGCAGCGAAGTACTCAGTCTCTGTCTCCTTCCCTCCCTGGGAGCGAATCACTTCAGTGACAGCAGCCAGAACTGCACAGATCTGCACATGAGGGAGAGAGTACCTGTGACATATCTGAAACCAGTCCCATCCCAGGCAGCCTCTTCTCCTTCCTCTTTCACAAATTAATTCCTCACACAGCCCAGAGACAGACAAGAGAAAGTGGAGGCTGGGCATGACGGTGCATGCCTGCAATTCCAGCACTTCTGAAGGATGTGGCAGTAGGATCTCGAGTTTAAAATGGACGACATAGCTGGTGAGACCCTGCCTTAAAACAGTAACAACAACAAAAGTAAGTAGAAAGTGCGACCTGCCCTAGGAGGGTAATAACAGGGGACACAGTGGGTAGGAGAGATGACACATCATCCAGAGATACCAGCTACTGTCACCAGAGCTGGAAGGAAATAAAATGCATGAGTCTGGCTCCTCCTTCCACCCTCTTCTATGCCTCCCTGATACCTCTTTGTGGGCAGCCGAGTTGGACTCCCAGAAGCGCTGCACTTTGCTGAAGGTGACATTTGTGCAGTCGGAGAGGCCGCTCAGGAAGGTGCCCGAGGACTTCTCTGTGAAGGCCAGCTCCTCGCCTTCTTCCATGGCAGTCTCAGGGGCTTCGCTCTTGCCCAGGTGCAGGGACCCCGACTGCAGTTCATTGTGCAACCTCACAGCATCAACAGTCAGGTCGTTCCTTCCTGAGAACCAGACGCACAAGGTCAGGCCTTCACTTTGGACCCAAACCTCTTTCTGGCCGAAGGAACAGAACATCCTTGTGAAACGAATCAGCGCAGTCCGGACCCCAACCCCAGAGGCTGGATTCTGAATCGAGCCTGCCTCGACAGCCCACCGCAAGCCTGTAACTTAGAAGACTCAGGAGAAAAGCGACCCTCTAAAGTTTCCGCTTCCCTCTACCAGTAGCCTACGTGCCGGCGGAAGTCGGCTGCGGCTACACTCGGGGCCTGGGCAACAAGACGAAAGGCTCTGTAAAAAGCCACCTAAGGTTACAGAGCCGCGTGTCCCAACTCTGACACCGCCGCCCTCGGGACGGTCATTCCCCGCCGTGGACAGTCCCGGGAAGGGCGGCCCTCGGCAGTAAGCTCCGGGTCCGGCGTTCTCAGAGGGAAGGCCCAGCGCCCGCCCCACCCGGACCCAGGCCCGGGCCACCAGAGGAGCCGCCTACTACCTGAGGGCCGGCTGAAGAAGCGGCTGCGGGCAGCCTGGCGGTGGCGGCAGACGCTGGGGTTGCTCTCGCTGCTGTGGCCTTTCTTCCAGCGCTTTAATTTAGCCGAGACCCCGGAGGGCAACTTCCCCGAGCGGCCCATGTTGCCTAACAGTGACTCGGGGACAACTTACAGGACCGGCTTCCAGAGACTCAGAAATTTGTACGGGATCCACGTGGGTCGCCACCCCGCTTTCACTTCCTCTTCCTCTGACGTTACTTCCGGACTCCCGGCCGTTACTATGACAAAATAGTCAACATCCGGTTTTAGGTCGCTCTATGCAACGGATTGAGGAGCGGCTCGGAGATCAGTGGCCAGGAAGTTCCTTTGCGAGGGGTATTCTGGGCTTCTCCAGGACCACGGTTCTTGGCCACAGGAATAAATCTTATAAAAACTGCAATTCCCGCGGGGCGTGGTGGCGCATGCTTTGTAATCCCAGCACTCGGGAGGCTGAGGCAGGAGGATCGCCACGAATTCAAGGCCAGCCTGGGCTACATAGTGAGTTCGAGGCCAGCCTGAGTTAGAGTGAGACCCCGCTTCAAAAAACCAAAAAGACAAAAAACAAAACAAAACAAACCTAAAAGAAAAAAAAAAACCGCAGGGGTTTAGGGATTTAGCTGAAGTGGTAGAGCTCTTGCCTGATAAGCACAAGGCCCTGAGTTCAATCCTCAGGAACACCCCCCCCCCAAAAAAACACTGCAATTCCTTTGCATGTTAAAAAAAAATGTACATTTACTAATCCAAATCAATATATATATATATATATATTTTTTTTTTTTTTTTGTGGTGCTGGAGATCGAACTCAGGCCTAATCACTGAGCTAAATCACTGAGCTAAATCCCCAGCCCAAATCAATATATTTTTGAAAACTAAGCATAGAAACAAATTTATTTGACAGAGTCACAACCTGTTTTGAAAAAAAATAAAAGAATCTGTCTGGATCTGAAAAAATGAAAACCAATTTGGCCTGAAGAAAACAAAAAGCAACTAATGGTGTTCTAGTACCACTTTGCTAATTAAAACCACAGTGAAACTTCACTACACACCTCTAGGAAGATTAATAATACTAATGTTGGTAAGGATGCAGAGCAACTGGCTATGTATGCTGCTGGTAAGAGTGTAAAATTGATACAACCATTTTGGAAAACTGTGTAGTAGTATCTACTAAAGCTGAGGATATACCTATTCCACAATCTAGCAACTCATTCCTGGGTATACATTCAACAGAGATGTTTACTTATATGCAAAAAAAAAGTAGGAGAATATCCTAATAGTCAAATTTTAGGAATGAACAAATGTCCACCAACAGTAGAATGGCATGGTGGCACACGCCTGTAATCCCAGCCTTAGGGGACTGAGGCAAAAGGATCTTAAATTCAAGGCCAGCCCGGGTAACTTGGCAAGACCCTGTCTAAAAATAAAGAGTAGCCGGGCATGATGGTGCACACCTGTAATTCCAGCTCTCTGGAGGCTGAGGCAGGAGGACTGCCTTGAGCTCAAGGCCAGCCTGGGTTACACAATGAGTTCAGGGCCAGCCTGGACTACATGGCGAGACCTTGTCTCAAAAACAACAATAGGGCTGAGATTTAGCTCAGTGGATAGAGTGTTTGCCTTGCAAGCACGAGGCCCTGAGTTCAATCCCCAGCACCGAAAAAACAACAACAATAATAAAAAGAGTTGAGGGTATAGCTCAGTGATAGAGTGCCCCTGTGTTTGGTTCCCAATATCTCAAAACAAAAACAAGAATAATAATAGTAGGAATTAGGGTCCCACACCACTGGGAGGTGGTAATACTGACAGTGGTACCAGAGCTGCTTTTATTTTCTCATTTTTTGGAGTTTACATGGATTTGTTCACTGACTAATAGCTAATTGAGCTGTGCACTTACGATTCGTATACGTGCTTGTATATATTTTATAGTTACTGGATGGACTAAAAATAAGAAGGGATCTGTGCACCCAGCAGAGAGAGCTTACAGACTGTTAATGTAACCAGGCACGGTTGCACATACATGTGATCACAGATATTTGGAAGACTGAAGCAGGAAGATTGCAAATTCGAGGCCAGCCTGGGCAACTTAGCAATACCCTGTGTTGAGAAGAAAAAAAAAAGTTAAAGGCTGATGGCATAGCTCAGTGGCAGAGCACTTGCCTAGCATGCACAGGGGCCTGGGTTCCATCCCCACTACTAGCTCCAGGGAGAGGCTGTTGAGGTGAGAAAGCATCACTTGTAGGGAAGTCAGCAAGGACTGTGGGCCTCACCTGTCCAGGCTCAGGAGAGAACTCCACCACTTCCTGTTGGGCCCTCTCCTGGGACAGAGGTGGAGAGTGGGCTATAGAGTTGAGAAAAAGGGAATAGTGGCCTGGGGCAGAAGAGGAAGCAGAGTGTGGAAATTATTGCAAGCAAGATGGTGGAGGACAATTGGTGAAAGGCAGCAGAGAAAGTGTTGAATCCATCTTAAACTAAGGTTACGTTTCATATTCATCAAAGTTGTAGTGAGGAATATGAAATGCTAAACCCACTGGGCTGCTGTGAAGATTCAATATGAAAATGTATGTCCTATCAAAACATGGACAATTCCAAAAATGTAGTGTTTCCTTGCAAAGGGTGCAGTGATGAATCTTTACCACCAGAGAGAGCACTAGAAACAGCCTATTATGCTAAACCCCCACAAAAAGGCTGCAAGGATAGAATGAGAAGGTTGATAAAAAGACGAAGATTACAAAACAGCAGGTTCAGAGGCCCAGCCTTCCCATTCTTTTCCTGGGCAACAGAAACCCACTTGTCTCCAATTCGAGTTTGCATCATAACTGGATGCAGTCCTTGAATGAACTCTCAGTGTGGAATGGGCACTGAGGGGCGACAGGCCACATGCTGGCCCTCTACTCCTGGGGTATCTGCTCAGAGCCACTTCCTGGAGGCAGCTGGTGTGAGAAGAGAAGAGAAGAGAAGAGAAGAGAAGAGAAGAGAAGAGAAGAGAAGAGAAAAGGGAAGAGAAGGGAAGAGAAGGGAAGAGAAGGGAAGAGAAGAGAAGAGAAGAGAAGAGAAGGGAAGAGGTGTTTGGATATCTCGAGTATACTCTGTCCCATTCTGCACCCAGGACTCATATCCTTGGTGAAGGACCAACTTCCCCATCCCAATCCAGTGATGACTTCAGCCCAGGAGTTTAGCTGTGTCCCTGATTAGCCACAGACATGTGGCTGAGAGGGACTGTTACATCTGTAGGATAAATCCTGAGTTTAGAGCCAGCCGTGGTGGCACACATCTGTAATCCTGGCGCTCAGGAAGCTGAGGCAGGAGGATCACTGCAAGTTTGAGGCCAGTCTGGGGTACACAGGGGGTTCAAGCCCAGCCTGAGCTACATAGCAAGATCCTGTCTCAAAAAAAAAAAAAAAAAAAAAAAAAAAAAAAAAAAAAAAAAAAAAAAAAAAAAAAAAAAAAAAAAAAACCCAGAGAGAGAGAGAGAGAGAAAGAAAGAAAGAAAAAAACACAAAACAAAAGAAAATCCTGCACTTGGACCTTCTGAGTTGGGACTCAAGTAACACCCCTTGCTGAATGACCTTGACCAAATTACCTTAGTTTCTGTTCTTCAGTTTTCAACATCTGTAAAATGGAGATGATAAGAATGGCGACCCCCGGGGTTGGGGATTTAGCTCAAGTTGCAAAGCGCTTGGCTAGCAAGCACAAGGCCCTGAGTTCTATCTCCAGCAAACCCCACAAGAATACATTAAGAATGGTGACCCCAGTTGAGTGTCATGTCACACATCTGTAATCCCAGTATTCAGAAGGCTGAGGCAGGAGGTTACAGTCTAAAGTTAGCCTGAGCTATATAGCAAGATCCTGTCTTAAAAAAAAAGAAGAAAAGAAAGAGAAAAAAAACCTACCCCTAAAATTTATGAGAACTAAATAAATCAGACAGGTAAGGTATTGAACACACTGCTTGGTATACAACAAGCAGAAAATAAATCTGAGGTACCAAAAAACTCTCTTTTTGTGGTGCTGGGGATCAAACTCAGGGCCTTACACTTTCTGGGCAAACACTCTAACCACTGAGCTAAATCTCAACCCCATTTTTTCCCTTTTTTGAGACAGGGTCTCGCTACGTAGTTCAGGCTGTCCTTAAACTCACTATGTAGCCCAGGCTAGCCTTGAACTCGAAGCGATCCTCCTACCTCAGCCTCCCAAATGCTGAGATTACAGGTGTGTGCCACAACGCTCAGCCCAAAAAATTCTTCTTGTGTGCCAAACTACCTTCTCTTCTATGGTCCAAGTGAGGAAGACACAGCAGGCATCCTCATTTCACAGCCCAGAAACATGTTTCCACAGTGTTCAGTGACATCCCCAATGGCACAGAGTTGGCCAATGGGCAATAGCCAAGAGATTCAGCTGTAGCCAGGAACCCAACTGTAGCCAGCGCTCTAAAAACGTCAGCACCACTCCTGTGGAGGGAGTAGAGCTGCCACAGCTGAAGTGCTAAGGCTAGGAGAAATTTAGAAGGTCATTCTTAGGTCAGTGGGGTTGTAATCAGTTAGCACACTGGGCAGGAGGAAAGGGAAATTGAGGGGAGCCTCTTGCCCAAAACAAAGAGGAAGCAGACGGCCTGGGCGGTTCCCTTAGGGCTGGGGCCCTGAGGGAGCGGGCAGGCCTTTATTGCCTTGTAGTCCATTAGGCCCCCATGGTGCCGGTGCAGCTTCTCCTTGTGTTAAAGTGCAGATTTTGGATTTAGGAAGCCTGGGTTTGGAGCCACATCCTAGCTGTGGGATATGGGCAGGCAGCTGAACTGTCTGAGCCACAGTTTCCCCATATGAAAATGCGGTCACTGTTTTGGGGCTTGTTAGGTTTATGCGGAGGGAGGGAGAAGGGAAAAGGCTGACGACGCTCGCCGCGGGAGAAAGTTTTATTAAGGTGTTACAGCTCCTCCGCCTCACTCGAGTGAGAGTGGCCTTTTATCCCTTAGCCGCCCCCCCTTTCGTGACGTTGGGGTTTGAAAAGTGCGCGTTTAGGGTTGGTCCTTTTACATGGGGTGATTGGGTGGTGGGTAACGCCCCTGGGTAAATTGGCGCGATGGACCTAATTGAGGGCTCTAAGTCGGGGGAAGGGGTCATTGTTTCCGCGGGAGATTCTGTTTCCCTGGCATAGAGACGGGAGAAGGGGGTTTAACCAGCGACGGCCATTTTGGGCATCTGGGCTGGGTCATCCTAACAGGGCTAAAATGAGAATGCACATGAAATGCTTAGCACAATGCCTGGAACACCATTGTTACTGAAGGCCATGCAATATCTGAAACAAAAGGCGGAATAGTGATGAGGTGGGTGTTAGGATGACCCTCCCCAGATGCCAAAATGGCCATTGCTGGTTTCTCACAAAGCCCCTTCCCCCCGTCTCTATGCCAGAATCTCCCGCCGAAACAATGACCCTTCCCCCCACTAGGGTCCTCAACTAGGTCCGTCGCGCCAATTTGCCCAGGGGAGGTGTCCACTACCTGGTCACCCCATATAGAAAGGACCAATCCCAAAAACACACTTTTAAACCGCCAACGTCACGAGGGGGGGGGCGGCTAAGGCATAAAAGGCCACTATCCGAGCCATTCGGGGTCACTTCGCTTGAAGGAGACCGGGGGAGCTGTAACACCTTAATAAAGCTTTCTCCCACGGCGAGCGTCGTCAGCCTTTTCCCTTCCCCCTCCCTCCGCATAAACCTAACAGTGGGGACTTAGCGCAAGTGGTAAAGCACTTGCCTAGCAAGCACTAGGCTCTGAGTTCCAGCCCCAGAACCAAAAAAAAGAACAGTCTTTCTTATTGGTAGGAACTTTTTTATTTTCCCCTCAAATAACTGGAACCTCAAAACATGTGCCCTCCCAAGAGTTGTTAACTTTAACAAAGGACCATTTGCTTGGGGGAGGGAGATACGTGAGCCAGCGCGAACAGGAACATCTGCCTCACCCCAGCTGTAGCCCTGAGGTCGGTTTTGTCATCTCCCGCTAACACTCCGGGCCTAGGACGTTCTGGCCCGGTAGACGAGCCGCAGAGCAGAATGGCGGATCGAGACAGACAACCAAAGGCCGGACTCCCTGTCACGGGTCTGCAAGGGACCCCGAGGCGGCAGTGGGCGGTGCAGGGCAGCCCAGGCCAGAACGCACCGCAGGGTTTTGCCCCTCCCTCCGCTGAGGCCTCCCGTCCCTCCTGCGGGCGGCTCCGCCAGTGCCTCGTGTTCCCGCCCGTCCACAGTCCTGAGAACGATCCCTGGAGCTGCGCAGGAGCCCCCGGACTCCACGGGACTGGGCCCGGGAGCAGACCGCTGTCTTCCCGCGGCTTCGCAGACATCTGAGGCCCCTGAAGTCACTGCCCACTTCCTCCCACAGAGCAAGCGCCTGTGGGTGGCTGCTTTCCTTAATAATTGTTTACGACGTTTTGAAAAACAGCTTTAATAAGATATAATTCACATACCACACACTTCGCCCACCTACGGTGTACGGTTGCGTGGTTTTTAGTGTCTCCAACAGTAAATTTGAGAATAGTTTCACAACCTCGAGAAGAAAGCCTGAATCCCATATTTATACCCCCAACCTCCCAACCCTATGCAACCACTAATCCGTCTTCTGTCTCTGTAGATTTGCCTGGATATTCTGGATACTTCATGTAAGCAGAATCATATAATATGTGGCCTTTTGGCACCAGCTTGTCATTAACATGTTTTCAAGAGTCAAACATGCTGTAGTATATATGTGCACCATTTCTTTTTATGGCCAAATAACATTCCACTGTACGCTATATCCCAGTTTGTTTATCCATGAATTAGTTGGACATTTGGGCTGGGGATTTAGCTCAGTGGTTAAAGTGCTTGCCTTGCAAGCACAAGGACCCGAGTTTGATCCCCAGCACCAAAAAATAAATAAATAAATAAAATGAATTAGTTGGACATTTGTATTGCTTCCATCTTTCAGATATGGTAAATGATGCAGATATGAACAATAGTATCACTTTTGTATGAGTTTTTTGGGGGCATGTTGAGACAGGGTCTTGATATGCAGTTCAGGCTGGCCTTGAATTTGCTATTGTAGCACAGGCTGACCTCCAACTCATGGTGATCCTCCTGCCTTGGCCTCTTGAGTTCAGGGATTACAGGCATGTACCACCACACTCAGCTTTATATAAGTTTTTGTGCAGGTGTATATTTTATACATCTTGGAATGTATAAAATTCCAAAGAATGGAATTTATGGAATTTATGAGTTTTTTTTTCTTTTTTGGTGCTGGGGATTGAACTCAGGGTCTTTTGGGGCCTTATAGTAAGTCTGTGTTTAACCATTTGAGGCACTCTCGTGTGTTTCTGTTGGATGTATCTTTGTCAATGTTTCTTTTGTGGGTGGGGGGACATGCTGGGGATCAAACCCAGGACCTTGTGCTTGCTAGGCAAGTGCTCTACCACTTGAGCTAAATCCCTAACCCCAATTTTTCTTTCATTTACTTTTTTTTTTTAAAACAGAGTCTCACTGTGTATTCCAGGCTGGGCTCAAATTCTCGATCTTCCTGCCTCAACCTCCCAAGTGCCATAATTACAGGTGTATCTACCACATTTCTGAGGCTGGACAACCCTGAGCCCACTGCCAGCACAGGTCTGAGAGGCAGGACATTTTCCTCCACTGCAGTCTGAAATACAAGTCAGGCCTGGTGGTACATGGACATAGTCCCAGCAGTCTGGGAGGCTGAAGCCCAGTTTGAACAATTTAGCAATTTACCAAGACCCTGTCACAAACAAACAAACAAACAAACAAACAAACAAACAACCCCTGTGGATGTAGAGCTTAGTGTGAAGGCCCTGGGTTCACTCCCCAGTACCACCAAAAAACAAACAAAAAACTCAAAAGAACAAGTTCCATAAGAAGTGCTGAAGGGAGGGTTAGTCCTGAGGCAGGAAGGCGGGGCATGGCAAAGCTGGTTGGAGAAGCAAGATTCCAAGACACTTGCCAAATAATTCTCAGGACCCCATTTGTGGAAGTTCTTGTGGGTTCCCTTGATGTGCAGACTAAACAAAGAGACAGGATGCCACTGAAACCGTGGACCGACTCCTGTTTCCCAGGGTATACTTTATTTTGTTTTTTATTTTTTCCTCTCTTTTATTCTGCCCTAAGTTCGCTCTGGAGAACCAGTTTCCCCCTTACCACTCACTTGTGATTTTTTTTGGGGGGGAGACTGCTGGGGGTCGAACTCTGGGCCTTCCACTTGCTAGGCAAGCGCTCTACCATTTGAGCTAAATCCCCAACCCCTCACTTTTGTTGTTCAAATAAACTTCGTCACCATTTTTGCTTGTTTTACTCAATTCTTTGTAACCAAGACCCCAGCACCCCAAAACCCAGTAACAATACCAAAGCTGGGCCCCCCTCAGGTGAGCCCCCAAGGAAGCCGCGAGCCGCTGCCGAACTCTCTTCCTGTTTCCCCGGCAGCACGGGGCTCTAGCTGTGTTCACCTTCAAGGGCGAGTGGGTTGATACCGGACGGGAGCGGGTGTTCCAGCTTCTTATTTGCGCAGTGGGCGAGTTGATGGCCGTAAGAAATTTTAAGTAACAAAAGAAAAGGAAATTAGCTCCGCCACGCGAATGAAGTAGCCGCTGCCGGGCAGTTAGGGAGCCAAAAGGGAGGGGGAGCGAGTTTAAAGAGGGAGTTGGAGAAGCTAGGGCACGGAGAGAGGGAGCAAGAGGGGCGCGCGCGAGAGCTCCTGGAATCATTTCGATTTATCTCATCTCAATTCTCCTGAGAGTTTTCTCCATCGTGGGCGTTTGGATTTCGCGCCCCAGGATGACGTCAGGTCTAGACCACGCCCTTAGACCACGCCCATCTCCCAGCCAGCTCCAGCCACGCCCTTCTCCTGCCTCGGGGTGAGTGTGTGAAGGGCCAAGGGCCGCAGTGTGAGCGTCAGGTCCAATCCTGATGAACGGAGCCAGCAAGCACAGCTCCTTCTCGCCGAAGCTCAGAGATGCAGCGCGTCAGCTTAGCTCACACCCTCTTCGTGCCATACGGCTTCTCCCCAGACACTGCTCAACTGGGGAGAAGGGAGCATTGGGCCACAATTTTGCAAGATGGTTCCACTAGTAAGACATATTGGTGTCTCCACAGGAGGCCTCGGAGATGACAACCACTGCTTCTTCAACCTCTCAGAAAACGTGTTTCTCCCTACTCATGCTAAATCTGGGCCTTCACTGACTGTTCAGGGCTGGATAAGGGAGTTATCTTTTTTTTTTGAGACAGGGTCTCGCTATGCAGTTCAGCTGGCCTTTGCTGATAATGTGAGTTGGAGAAAGAATGAAACCACCTCAAAACAGCAACAAGCAGGCTTTACTCACAGAGCAAACCCAGCCAGAGGGGAGATTTCTCAGGAACAAAGGAGCAACTTTCAGAACAAAGGGGCTTAAAGTTCATATATGGGTTATGGCAGAAAGAGGTGTAAGAATGGGTCGGCCTTGAGCTTTCAGCAGGGTTTTTGTTACTCCTTAAGGCTGTGGGCCTTGGGTGAATGTCCAGGGTTGGAGGAGCTGAAACACTGTTGCCTTGGGAAGGTCTTGGGAGCTAAGAGCTAGTTGTTTCCCATGGGGCATTTCATTTTACAACCCTTTATGTTTCTGCCTTGGCCTGGTTAGAAATGTTTGGTGATCAGAATATGTAAGAACTTTGAGTTCACTATGTAGCCCAGGTTGTCCTTGAACTCATGGCAATCCTCCTGCCTCTGCGTCCCAAGTGCTGGGATTATAGGAATGAGTCACCATTCCTGGCTGGACCTGAGAATTGAACACTGCTCTAGAATGGGGAGCTTTCTATTCTAAGGGTTCTTGGTTCCGGGGCTGGCTAGAGGCCCCAAGCAGAGGAAGCCCCAGCTAGGTTTTATTCATGAATAACTGTTGAGTCCCCCTGACCAGGGGATGACTATTTAGAAGGCATGGAGCTCAGACTCCCGCTACCACCCCCATAGAAAAAGAGGACTCTTGGGGCCCTAGTTATTGCCTACAGGGCTGAGTAGGTGGCAGTGCCCTGTTGGGAGCTGTGTAGTAGATACTGCAGATATTTGTAAGAAGGGGCGGAGAGGATGAAAGATGAGCTTGGTCTCAGCTGTGATCACAGCCCCTTCCCTGCTTTATTCCCAGGACTGTGAATGGATTCTTGCATCTGCCCAGGGCTTTAGACGGTCCAGGATTTAGCTCTGACACATGCCCTGTGTCTTGTGTTCATCAGAGATAAGACCCCCCCCATTGATTGAACCCAGAGCCTTACCACTGAGCTATATCCCCAGTCCTTTTTATCTTCATTTTTAAAAATTTTGTTAGTTTTTTTGTTGTTGTTATTCGAGACAGGGTCGCAATATGTAGTTCAGGCTGGACTTGAACTCACTAGTCCAGGTTGACCTCCAACTGGAGTTGACTCTCCTGCCTCATCCTCCTGAGTGTTGGGATTACAGGTGTCCACCACCATGCCTGGCTTCATTTTTAAAATTTTGAGATAGTTTTGCTAAATTGCTAAATTTAGCGAGAATTTGTCTCAAAATAAAAAAGGGCTGGAGGGCTGGGGATTTAGCCCAGTGGTTAGTGTTTGCCTCACAGGCACAAGGCCCTGAGTTCACGCCCCAGCACCAAAAAAAAAAAACAAAAAGGGCTGGAGATGGAGCTCAGTACGAAGGGCCTGGGTTCAGTCCTGTAATACATTCATACACATTTATTTGTTTTTAAAAAAAAGAAAAAAGAAAAACCTGCTTGGTTTGATAGGCTGTAAATTTCTCAGATTAAAGATGCTGTGATAGACACCAAATGGGTTCCCTTCTCTGCCCAGAAATTCTGGCTTCTAGCTGCTTCAGGGTCTTTGCCATGTGGGCAGGCATAGCGCCCCCGCCATCCTTCTCCCTTCCTAGATCTCTCTGGGTACCTGCCTCTCTCTTCTGACACACTGAAACCTAACATTGGGGTCCTTTCCTGTGGATTACATTGGGCTTGTCACTAATAAATTTAGTCTATTGGTCATTTTTGATGCTTTTGAAAGTTTTGCCTCATTTTCCTCATCATTGGGATGTGAATTGGAGGGGTAGAAGGTAGCAACTTGCAGCGAAGGAGTTTCAGTCTCTCCCAGATCTAACATCCAGGGTCACTCAAGGATTCTATGAAGGGCAAAGCATGGGTGTGGGGGACGAAATAGTTAAAATGGGTGCCTATGTTCAAGGAGTTTGCAGTTGATTAAATGTGATACATGCATAAAAAACTCTGATGATTCAAAGTAAATATATGGGACATGAAGCATAAAGTTATTGGAATTCATCAGAATTCCAAGAAGATAAGAGATTCCTTCTGGAGGCAGATGGGGCTGGGAAAGTGAATAAAGCCAGTTCCTTAGCTCTTTCTCAGGGCTGGTGGTACAGATGAATTCATGGTGATCCTCCTATTTTTAGCATATGTGCTGCCAAAACGAGCATGTCATAGTGATCTTCCTGCCTTAGCCTCCTGAGTGCTGGGATTACAGGTGTGTGCCACCTCACACAGCAATTTTTTTTTTTTTGTACTAGGGACTGAACCCAAGGCCTTTGCACTAAGCTACCTCCTGTTTAAATTTTTAAAATTAAAAAATATATATTTTTTTTAAAATTTTGAGACAGAGACTGACTAAATCACTAAATTGCTCAAACTGGGCTTGAACTTGGCAATCCTCCTGTCACAGAAATCTTAGATTTCCTAAGAGCCTGGAGGAAGAAGAAAGAGACAAGCTAGGAGTCAGGTGGGGGACATGGTTTAGGGCCAAGGAAGAGGGACAAAAAGTCCAGTGAAAAGCCACCAGTAAAGCCAGAGGAGCTCTCTCTGAGAGGGGCTGGATGTCAGACCAGGAAGACCACACAGCAGGGAAGACCAGAGGGAGAACTTCCTAAGAGGGAAGTTCCTCAGAAGGCCTCCCACAGGGACCACACCCAGGAGCCCTTTGAGGACAATTGTAGCTGAGCAGCCCTGCGGACCTGCAAACTTTGGGGTAGGGCTTTTAGGGCTACAAGTCCTCCCAGTCACCTGTCTCCCGCACTGAGCTCCATCTTCTACCACCTGCAGAGGAGGGAGGCACTGGGTTACTGGTTACAGAGCAGCCTAGTCCATGGACAGCTTGGGTCTGAGTCCTGGTTTCTCCTCCACTTTTTTTTTTTTTGGTGCTGGAGGTTGAACTCTGGGCCTTGGGCTTGGTAGGCAAACACTTTAACCACTGAGCTAAATCCCCAGCCTCCTCCACTTTCTTTCGTTTTTTTTTTTTTTTTTGGTGGTGCCAGGGATCGAACTCAGGGCCTTGTGCTTACTACGCAAGCACTCTAACCACTGAGCTAAATTTCCAGCCCTGCACACATTATTTTTTGGGAGCCTTGATTTCATCATCTGTGGAATGGTGCTATAATAGTACCTACATGATATGAAGCGCTGGAGGGTTGAGATAATCCATTAAATACACTTGACACACTAGACTCTCACAAATAGATATTAATTTATATACAAATCAATATATAATTTATATACAAACGTATTTTGATTCACTTTGTTCCCAAAGTGCCTTTTCTCTGCATCTCAAATCTCTCTCTCTTCAAGGTCAATGAAGGGTTAACAGGCAATAAAAGTACGGAGGCTGTACAATGTACAAGTTAAGAGCATGGACTTGAAAGCCAGTTTAGGCTTGAATCCTGGTTGCTGTAGTGTTGGGCAAATTACCTCTTCCTGTTTCCTCATCTGTCAGTGGGGACAAACCACAGCACTTACTAAGAAAACGGGATTGAAGGAGTGAAAATTTACAGAGCACTTTCAAGCCTGGCTGGAATGCAGTAGGTACTATTTCAGGGCATGGTAGTGTTAAAAAAACTTCTAGGTGCTCTCTCAAGGTATAGCACGCAGCAGGAAAATTGTTTTATTTTTCTGGGTGCTGGTGATCGAACTCAGGGCCTTGTGCTTGCTAAGCAAGTGCTCTACCACTGAGCTAAATCCCCATCCCAGGAAAATTAAGTGTTAAACGTGTCTGTTCGCCATGAAGGGTAGGGATGGGCACGATTAACCTATCCTTGGCTTTAGCCCTTGGCCTGGCCCAAGTTTGATGCTCATTAAAGCGGCTAGATTGAAATTAACAAGGAATCAATGACCTGGGCAGGAAAAAGCCATCCACAAGGGCAGGGAGTCAAACTGCTGATTGGGCAAGGAGAGATACAGGCCGTGAGTAAAATCTGCTTCTTTCTGCAATGTCTGAAGGGGCTTAGCTTCGCCTGATCCTTGGAGGAGGAAGCATCAAGGTGAGACGTGTGAAAGCTTGTAGATTTGGGAGTCAACGGAATCAGCAGTCAGAGTCAGGCTCGTTATCTGTTTACATAGGAAAAAACAGCCCCGTGTCTTAAGTGAAATAGCAAGACCAACAACTGACGTTGAGCATTTCCACACAGGTACCGGTAAAACTTACTCCATTTTACGGATGAGGCTGAGAGATGTTTCGCGACCTGCCGGAGATATAAAGCAAATAAGAACCGTGAAGATCCGAACGCAGGTGTGTTAATCAAACTGCGTACGGGGGCTGAGGATTTAGCGCAGTGGTTAGAGTGCTCACCTTGCAAGCACAAGGCCCTGAGTTCGATCCCCAGCACCAAAAACAAAAACAACAAAAAAAAAAACACCAAAAAAACTGCACACGGGTGAGGCAGTAACGTGTGGGGCTAAGAGTAGTACAAAAGATACGGGTCAGGCCCTAAGGCGTGGCGGACTTCACAGCAGGTGCG
Source organism: Hystrix cristata (assembly GCA_004026905.1). Taxonomy (NCBI): domain Eukaryota; kingdom Metazoa; phylum Chordata; class Mammalia; order Rodentia; family Hystricidae; genus Hystrix; species Hystrix cristata. The sequence goes on along the minus strand of PVJO010002241.1, from coordinate 88,125 downwards.
AGGGCAACAACTTCCTCCCCCGGCAGCACGCATCCCAGGAGCCCTACAGCCCTCCGCGCTTACGTGCGCTCCGTGACCGCCGCGCCGGATGCCGGGTTGGCGGCGGAGCGCGCATGCGCCCTGGTGTCCCCGGAGGCGCTCCCCTCCTTTGAGCGGTCGCAGCGCCAGCATGGGGCGCATGCGCACTTTTGGCCGGCGGAGGGCGGTGCCGAGCAAATGGAAAGATTTAGTAGAGAAAGTGCAAGGGAGCCGGGAGGGGGTGCTAGCGCGCAGGCGCGGCCGGGTGTGCCTGTGTGCGGGGGGTGGGGTGGATTGCTACCAGAATCTCAGCGAACTCTAGTCATCTCCGCATCCCTAACCCGTCGCCATGGCTGCTTATAAACTGGTGCTGATCCGGCACGGCGAGAGCGCCTGGAACCTGGAGAACCGCTTTAGTGGTTGGTACGACGCCGACCTGAGCCCAGCGGGCCACGAGGAGGCGAAGCGCGGCGGGCAGGCTCTGCGAGGTACGGGCGGGCCGGCTGCGGTGCGGAGGGCCCGGCGCGCGGCCTCGAGGCCACCCGGCTCCCACACGCGCTTTCGGGAGGGCGGCCCTGGGAGGCGGCTTCCATCGGGCTTAGTTCACTGGTGCGGAGGTGGGCGCGGGGTGAGGAGTCGACTTGCTCAAGGTCACCCAGTGGCCTGGGAGGCCGGCAAGAGAACGGGGCGGTCGCAGCCCGTTGAACTGCTCAGGACGCCGCCTGGCGAAATTCTCCCATTTTAGTTTGAGCGTTCACCAACTCCGGGACGAGTTGACACGCATGGAGCCACCTGTGGCGGCCAGGCTGTTTCAGGCTCTTCCCCCCGACCCCTGCCCTGGGGCTCCTGGAGGAGGATGCCTGGCACGTAAGAGCGGCTGTACCCAAGCCATCCCAAGAAGCTGCTGCGGATCCCAGCGAAGGCGCAGGCCACATGGTCGTCCCCGGCAGTCGGGGGAGCGAGGCTTCAGGACACCAAGAAATACTTATGGTTGTATAGGACTTTGCAGTTCAGCAGCACGCCACAAATACTGCGTCCAAAATGCATCCACGGATGTAATTGAGTGAATGAATGAAGGATTGGAATTGATGCTCTTTACAGCCTCATAAAATGGACATATCTTATTTCCCTCCTTCCCATCCCTGCCTACCTGCCTTTTATGGGTTGGGAATAGTAAGTATTGGGAAAATGACTTGTTCAAGGTCATATCTACTTATTTCTCCTCCATTGTTCTTGCTCTAGTTCTGGGTGGACGAACATGTAGGTGTAAGGAATTGGTGGTGGGCTGTTGGCCAAGGACGAAGGCTGGGCAAAGGGTGGAAGTGGCCGAGATAATGCTGGCCTGTTTGCTTATCCAGACTTGCCCCCGCGACTGACTGTTCTCAGTGATTGTAAAATGCTAATAAGGAAGAATTCCCTGCTGTCAGCAACTCAGTAATCCCTGTCCTGCTCTCTCCTAACTTCTGGACACCGAAGGAGCTATATAAAGGTGTTATTGATGCCTGGTTGGTGTGGCACTAATATTTGGCCCCAGGATGTCCTTCCTAGCCTTTTGTCTTCACTGTATATCCTTGTGAAATGAAGTGTGGGGTTGAGAATGAAGTAAAGATTTAGAAAGCCTGGGGATAAAGCAAAAAAAAAAAAAAGAACGAAAGGAAGCCTGGGGGATGTAAGTTTTAGGATGGCCCTTTGTAACCTCATACCATCTAGGAGAGGCTTGGAAAGGAAACATCGCTGGTAAAGGAGGCCATTTTCTTTAGCTCTGGCAGGAAGAACTGTATAGGTCTATGGTGGTCGGCTGATGCCTACCTAGCCCAGGACAAAGTAAATTTACCTCTGTCCTCTAAAATGATCAAATGGTTAAACGTGTAACCTCTGTAAAACAACAGACCTCATTTCAATTTTATTTTTATTTTATTTTTTGGGTGCTGGGGATCGAACTCAGGACCTTGTGCTTGCAAGGCAAGCACTCTAACCACTGAGCTAAATCCCCAGTCCCTCATTTCAATTTTAAAATAAATATTGGTAGCATTAAATTTCAGAAAATCAGATGTAAATTTTTAATCTATATTGTGGGTATCACAGATTTTTTTTTTTTTTTTTTTGGTGCTGGGGATCGAACTCAGGGCCATGTGCTTGCAAGGCGAGCACGCTAATCACTGAGCTAAATCCCCAGCCCAGTATCACAGATTTTTAAGAAAGACTAAAAGAAAAAACTCTGAAGACCATTACGAATAATCTAAAAGATCTGGCCAAATAATTGAAGCGTATTAATCAATGCCTCAATTGATAGTATTTGCAGTTTTGGATCTGACTTCAAGAGGAAGAAAGAACTGAGTTTCCACCCTGCAATTTTAAGACTGAGAAAGGGAGGGATCCCCTGGGGGAGAATGGGCTCCACACCTGTTTCTGCCCCATCCAGCTATACTTTGCTTTAATGGGCAAGCTAAAGAAAGAGGCATTCAGGCTGGGGATTTAGCTCAGTGGTTGGACTACTTGCCTAGCAAAGCGCGAGGCCCTGAGTAGTTTGATCCCTGGCACCAAAAAAAAAAAAAAAAAAAAGAGGCATTCTGCTTCTGATCCTCCAGTGCTCTCCATTAAGAGTCTTGTGGAGAGCAGCTTTTCTCCTTGGACTATTTGTGTATCCAAAGTGAGACATTCCATTGCAAGTGGAAGTAATTGCAGTATAACAGCCTATAGTTTTTCATCATGGGAGCTGAGGCTTGCAGTATGGGTATTCACTTCTCAGTGACTCAGCCTTTTGCTGGGGAGCCATTCTTCCCCTTATGGTTAGAGAGGTTTCGGGAACCAAGCCTATCTAGACTTGTCCTGAAGCTCAGTGATGAGATCTGCCTTTGCTCTAGTGGTGGTGGGTTTCCTGATGGTTAATCCCCCCTTCCCCCATTAGTTAGTTTATAGTAGGCTCATTCTCACTGAATGACTGACAGGTAAATTCACATTTTAATTATAACTCGATCCCTCTTCCCCTAGTTGCCATGTATGAAAGGAGATGTTGGAGGAATTTGTTTATAAAGGAATTAGACTGCACAGCATTTGCTTGTTTTCTTCAGTGAATGGCTTCTAAAGTTGGTTTAACACTGAATTGAAGTTGGTATATTCCTCAAAGGAGTAGACTGGCACTTTGGCTATAATGAACATTCACATTCCTTAATGAAAATACAATTTCTGAAGTTTACCAGCACGCTCCAAGAACTCCTGGTGTGTCCTGTGTATTGGGATTTTAAAGTTCCATTTTTCTGACCAGACATCTAGAAAATACCTGTCAGAAGTGCCAGTTCTAATTTATGTGTCAGGTGTGATGACATATGCTGTTAATTCCAGCACTGTGGGAGGCTGAGACAGGATTACAAGTTCTAGCCCAGCCTGGGCAGTTTTAGCAGCTTAGGGAGACTGTCTCAAAATAAAAAAAATATATATATATGTGGGGTTTTTTGGTGCCAGGGATCGAACTCAGGGCCTTGCGCTTCCTAGGCAAGCACTCTAACCACTGAGCTAAATCCCCAGCCCCTTAAAAAATATTTTAAAAGGGCTGGGGATGCAGCTCAGTGCAGAGGTCTTGTGTCAATCACCAGTACAACAAAAAAGAGGGGAGGGTAGCTAGAGATTTTGGTTAAGAGTTGGATTTTGAAGTCACACAGCCTGTGACCTTGGATAATTTTGCTTAACTCTCACATCTTTATTTCCCTCATCTGTTAACACGGGTTGTAAGGATGTAATTTCATAAAATTGTTATAAAGACTTAAGTAAAACAAAGTATGTAGTTCAGTGCCTGATCAATGGTAAACCCTTTAGAAGTGTTACTCAGGAAGAGAACCGAGTTTTTAGGATCCTTTTCTTACATAAGAAGAAATAAGAGGAAAAAAAAGACATAAGGGGTTGGGGATTTAGCTCAAGGGGTAGAATGCTTGCCAAGCAAGTGCAAGGCCCTGAGTTCAATTCCCAGCATCCCTGCCAAAAAAAGAAATTTTTTTTTTTTTTTTTTTTTTTTTTTTTTGGGTGCTGGGGATTGAACTCAGGGCCTTGTGCTTGCAAGACAAGCACTGTAACCACTGAGCTAAATCCCCAGCCCCAAGAAATTCTTAAAATGTGTTTAAGGATAACATTCTGGGGATTGCATAAACAGTACAAGCCTCAGGTCAGCTGGTGCATTTAGGCCTTGGTGTAGATGAATTGTTGGGGAACACTGTCATTTGTAACATACATCAACAAATTTTGTCTTCCTTGAGGGGAGAATATTGTAATTCTTCTTATTATTTTTTGGTGCTGGGGATTGAACTCAGGGCCTTGTGCTTGCTAGGCAAGCACTCTAACCATTGAGCTAAATCTTGGCCCTGTAATTATTGAAAGGATATACAAAAGAAAATATTTGGCCAAACAATTTTCCTTTGGCCTATTCCATATACAATTTATTTATTTTTTTTTGGTGCCGGGGATCGAACTCTGGGCCTTGTGCATATACGATTTCTTTTTAAAGTGGGGAGATTTATTTTGGCTCATGTTTTAGAAGTTTCAGTCCTTGCAGTGGTTAGCAGCATTGGTGGAAGGATCTGGCAGGAAAGCTGCTCACGTCATGGCTGCCAGGAACCAGAGAGTCTGTGTAAGACTGGTAAAAACACTGGCTAAGGATGGACTCATTAGCTTATCGCTTGTAACTTTTAATTTACAGATGCTGGCTATGAATTCGACATCTGCTTCACCTCGGTGCAGAAAAGAGCAATCCGGACCCTCTGGACAGTACTGGATGCCATTGACCAGATGTGGCTGCCGGTGGTGAGAACTTGGCGTCTCAATGAGCGGCACTATGGGGGTCTGACTGGCCTTAATAAAGCAGAAACTGCTGCCAAGCACGGTGAGGCTCAGGTGAAGATCTGGAGGCGCTCCTACGATGTCCCACCACCACCGATGGAGCCTGACCATCCCTTCTACAGCAACATCAGCAAGGTATGGGCACACCCAGGTTTGGCCACTCTGCCCAGGGTCGGGGGTTAGAATCGGAGCCTTACTTCAACATTCATGAGTGTCTGCTTAGTCCCACTGACCTTAAAATTTATGATAAAGTAGTTAATGAGGTGCCTTATTTCATCCTTCTCATGTCTTTTTTTTTTTTTTTTTTTTTTTTGAGACAGAGTCTCACTATGTAGTTCAGCCTGGCCTAGAACTCACTATGTGGCCCAGGCTGGCCTCAAACTTATGGCATTCCTCCTGCCTCAGCTTCCTGAGTGCAGAAATTACAGGTGTGTGCCACCATTCCTGCCTCTCCTCTTCATGTCTCTTAAAAAAAAGTTAATGGGCATCTTCTTTTTACCAAGGAATGCCCTTGTTAGATTTAATTCATAGTTCATGTTGTTTACCTGAGGATCTCTGTCTCTTTTCTGTGTGGTAGTGGGGTATGAATGCAGGGGTGCTTTATCACTAAGCTACACCCACCATAGCTCTTTTGAGTTCCTCCTCAGGATGGGCTCAAGCTTTTATCCTCCTGTGCCAGCCTTTTTTTTTTTTTTTTTTTTTGAGACAGGGTCTTCCTGTGTAGCCCTGGCTGGCCTCAAATATGTGGCAATCCTCCTGCCTCAGCCTCCTGAGTGCTGGAGTTATAGGTATGCGCCACCATGTCTGGCCAGCCTTTCAAGTAGTTGGAATTACAGGCATGTACCACCATGACTGGCTTGTATCTCCATTGCTGTATTTTATAAAATCCACCCAGAGCCTTCTGGACTGCAAGTTAAAGCGAATTGGGAAGAACCATGTGTGGTAGCTTTTTTTCTTTTCTGTGTTACATTTCTTTTGAATTAGGTAATGAAGGGAGGGCAGGATTATGATATTCTTTCCCAAGCTCTCAGCTGCATTCTGGATCCAGGTGAGAAACCTTTACCCAGCACCTAACCTCTTAAGATATGAGGAACTGCAAATTGAAACATTGTGAAAACCATTTAACAGACTCAAGTCAGGTGCAGTGGTGCAAGCCTGTGATCCCAGCACTCGAGGTTGATGCAAGAGGACCATGAGTTCAGGATCAGCCTGGGCTGCACAGAGAATAAGGCCAGTCTAGACTACATGGCAAGACTGTCTCAAAAAACAAAAACCAAAAAAACACCAAACAAACAAGAAAACAAAACAATTTAAAAAAACCATGGCAACCAATAAAACAAAACAGATGCAATCACTTATAATTGGTGAACTTGAAATTTGTTTTTTAGGATCGTAGGTATGCAGACCTCACTGAAGATCAGCTGCCTTCCTGTGAGAGTCTGAAAGACACTATTGCCAGAGCTCTGCCCTTCTGGAATGAAGAAATTGTTCCCCAGATCAAGGAGGGAAAACGAGTCTTGATTGCAGCCCATGGCAACAGTCTTCGGGGTATAGTCAAGCATCTGGAAGGTATGTGCATTTTTTTAGAGGGGCCCTTGAGGATGGATAAAGCAGATCTGCCACTAATGAGGGACTTATTTAGTACAAAGGAGAACTCAGGAAAGGGCTGATCCTGATTGCCGCAGAGACAGGCTAGGATTGACTCCTAGAAGAAAAACACCTCATACCCTCATTTCTCAAAATGTAGTCTGCAAAACAGTGACAGCTGGACCCAAGAACTTTACATTCAGAACTTCAGGTTCTATTCCAGACTTGATCCCAAATTAGCATTGTCTTACAAGTGTTGGAAGGCCCTCATGTAGACCTGGACTGCGAGTTGAAACTGATAAACTCCTCAGTCAGAGTCTGGCTTAAGTTCATACATAAATTTCACTTTACATCTTAAATTACTTCATTCCTAAAGACCTAGAGGGCCAGAAGTAGCCGATGGATGGACTATGTAGGTCCTGTAAAGTCCTGCTTCACTGTGGCCTTCTGGATCCCACTTTGCACTATAGACTTTTCTGTAGTTTGTTGGTGGCCCATCTTGGAATCTTGCACACCTCCTTCATATTTTTTCTTGCTTTTCAGTTTGGTGGCTAGAGAAATTAGGACAAGGGTCCATTCCTTGGGGGATAGATCTATTTACTCGGATCAGAACTACTATTAGAAAGATTGGAAGGGGTATCTTGTTTTAATTCCTACCAAAGTTCTTCGGTGCCTGGGGGATGAAGAGTAAAGTCAGAAGGAAGATGTGGATTCACGCCTTGTGTGGCTGATCATGATGGCTATTTCCAGGTCTCTCTGAAGAAGCCATCATGGAGCTGAACCTGCCAACTGGTATTCCTATTGTCTACGAGTTGGATAAAAACTTAAAGCCTGTCAAGCCCATGCAGTTCCTAGGGGATGAAGAGACCGTGCGTAAAGCCATGGAAGCTGTGGCTGCCCAGGGCAAAGCCAAGAAGTGAAGGCCAGCTGGCAGCCTATGACCCCTGTCCATCCATTCTTTCGCACCACTCCCCTGCACCTGTCACACTGACCACATCTGTAGGCATTCTATAGTGTAGTTGCAGATGGGGACCAGTGGCTCCCATTTTCATTTTAGTATTTTAGCTCCTGCACCCACTCCCTTCATAGAATCTAGTCAGAATTGAACCTCTAGGACACAAGTTCTGATTCCAAGCCCAGGGAAGGCTCTTCTTATCCAGGAGAGTTGAGAGGTAGTAAATGTCTTTTCCTAGTGATTCTATTTTGTTTACTAAGGACCTGCTTGAATAGGGGACAGGGAGGAACCATGCCAAGGCATGACCACCGAGAAGCCAGAGAGCACACTGTGCTCCCTGGAGCCAGCCCTGTACTCTTCTATAGTCAGGTCACTGTCAGGAGGGCGCTTGTCATTCCAGTGGAAGATGAATGTAACCTGCATGGTGATAAAAAACAATTTCCTCCCTCACCCTAGAGGAGCTGGCTCCAAAAGGTTGGGATCAATCCTGAATCAAGTTTGTGTTCAGTTTTTCTACCCCCAAAAACATATATCTAAACAAAAATCCTTCTGGGGTTTCTAGTGGTGGTTGAATAGCTCCACATGTAGTCACCAGAAAATAAGCCATTTCTCACACCAACATGGGATAAACTCTTTGGCCTCTGTGGGGCAGGAGTGCATCCTGCTGTGTATCTTAGGCTTCCTCTGCCTTGTTTTGTGGCAGTGAAAATGCCTCTTGACCATGTCCAAGTGTGTCTTTCACTGTTTCTGATATCTGAATCATGTTCCAGTTGGCTGGGGCCTGCCACATGGGCCCAGTACTCATTCTGAGCATAACTGTGTAAGTAACTCTTTTTTCCAGATCAGTATAATAAAGGAGTGATGTGCAATATTTCCCTGTGTGATATGTTATACCTCTTGTCTGAAGAAGTCTTCAACTTGACAAGTTTGCAACCCACCTCTATAGGAGAGACATAAAAGTTTTGGAACAACCATTACATCCCAGGAGCACTTGAGTTTCTAGCAGTCTGCATTCCTCACAATGAAGTTTTTTTTTTTTTTTTTTTTGTGGTGCCGGGGATCGAACTCAGGCCAATCACTGAGCTAAATCCCCAGCCCACAATGAAGTTTTGACAAAAACTCCTGCTTACTGGCAGGAAGATAATGGAAAGCCCATGTAAGGTATAATCACCACAGGAGACCAACTATTAGAACTCCCAAACAGTGCATCTCCCCCTGGAGAACATCAGAATCATCCATCTATGGCACTAGGGGTTGGGGATTTAGCTCAGTGGTAGAGCACTTGCCTAGTGCAAGGTCCTGAGTTTGGTCCTTAGCACCCCCTCCACCCCGAAAAAAACGAATCCTGCTCTGGGTTCACCTCTTGAAAGCTGGGGGCAGGACTAAGGCACCGGTATTTTTTTTTTTTTTTTATAAAAAGCTTTATAGGCAGGTTTTTGTGAAACAGGGTCTTGGTATGTTCAGGCTGGCTTCAAATTTGCAGCAATCCTGCCTCATCCGCCCGAGTGCTGGGATTACCGGGCATGCACTACCATGCATAGTTTATAGGGAGTTTTGAAGTGTACTATGCTATGCTGAGAACCACCACTCTAAGTACAGAAAGGATAGCTTTACGCTCTGGAGGTGTACACTGGTAGTCATGACTACTCTGGAGGCTGAAGCAGGAGGGTTGCTAAAGCCCAGGAATTGGAGGTCAGCCTGCACAACAAAACAAACCTTTTATCTCAAAAGCAACAAACCTGCTTCTTTGTTTCCTGAAGTCAATTTAAGATCAGTAATCTGTCATCATCACTTAATAGTTCCTAACACTCTGGGGTTGCTCAGTCAGTTACAAGAAAATTTAGGGCTGGGGATGTAGCTCAGTGATAGGTTAGAGTGCCTGCCTTGCAAGCACAACTCCCTGAGTTCAATCCTCAGCACCAAAGAAACAAAACAAAAACAAAAGAACACTTAGATTTAAAAAAAAAAAAAAAAGGTTGTAGTGATGCTGGGGTTGAACAGCCCAGGGCCTAAGTACATGCCAAGCAAGTGCTTGCCCATTGAGCTAGATCCCCAGCCTTTTTTATTTACTTTTGCAGTGCTGGTGACTGAACTCAGTGGGTGGTTTTTTTTTTTTTTTTTTTTTTTTTTTTTTTTTTTTTTTTTTTTTTTTGGGTGCCGGGGATTCAACTTTGAGCTAAATCCCCAGCCCCCAGCCCTCTATTTTGAGACAAGGTCTTGCTAAGTTTGCTCATTCCCCATTCCAAAGCCACTCTTATACTGGCAGTATATGGTCCATTATACCACATTTTCCTGAATGTGTCTTCAACAAAACTAGTGGCCTTGGGCAAAGATACCATCTTGAATGGGGTATTTTCCTTTTTTAAAAAACTTCTTTTTAAAAAAATTTTATTTATGGAGGTTTTTTCCATGCTCAGATAACTTGCCTAGGCTGACCTGGAACTCATGATCTTCCAGTCTCAGCCTCTCCAGTAGTTGGGATCGCAGATGTGTACTACTAGGCTGGGCTCCATCAAAAATTTTACTGAGTACTTACTATGTGTTACATCCCAGCACTGCATTCTGGGATTCAAAGACAAGACAGAATCCTGTCCTAAAAGGAGTTTAGACTACTCGAGGAGATGGGCACATACAGTATCGAATGCTTACAGGTAAGAGAATCTAACTTGGTTTGCAACAGATCAGAGAAGTCCATCAGCTATTGTTTCGATTGCTCTTAAGAAACAGTGATATGTAAACAAATGGGCATCACTCAGCCTCCACTTCTCCATCCTGACTAAAATTATATAGGGAAAATAGATGTACTATTGAAACCCACCTACTATAACTAGTAACTACTGAGCTAGGAAGTAAGTCCAGCTAGGTACAGTTTGCTCCAAGTGAAAACCAGCCTTGTTCCATTTGCAGTTATCCAGAACTGGTGGACAGGAGAAAGACACAGAGATAATATATTCTGATTCAAATGAAGCCTTAGACATCTAATATCCTGGGTTAGACTGTTGCTTGGGTGAACAAAAAAGGTCACCTAGCTATTTTCTATCCCCCCCTTTTTTTTTGGTAGGGCAGTGATGGTGAACCTTTTAGAACATTCTGTGGCATACATGCCATAGGTTTGATGTCTGCCACCACAGTCCTAGGGGACTGAACTCAGGGCCTCAAGCATGCTATGAAAAGTGCTGTCTCCATCTCTCTCTGCCTCCCCTCACTCACTCTCTCTATATATATGCCCAAATGCCTCCCAAGAAGATGCTCCCCATCAAATGTCTTGGAAGTAGTATTAGCCATCTTTCACATGGTACCTCTCAACTTCTCAGTGACCCTGGAAAATAGCTATCATTTACATGCCATCCCATGGCAGTGATGCATTCAAACACAGGTCTCACTGTAAAGCTTACAAGGTATTCACCTGTGCCAGGGTGCCTCCATTGTGCTGAGTGTTAAACACAGCCTCAGGCATGTAGTTAGAGGTTCTCCATATTGACACTGCTTCATTTTCTTTTTTTTTTTTGAGACAGGGTCTTGCTCTGTAATTCAGGTTGGCTTTGAACTCACTATGTAGCCCAAACTGGCCTAGAGCTGGCAGAGATCTTCCTGCCTCAACCTCTTGTGTTGCTGGGATTACAGGCATGCACCACCACTCCTGGCAACTTTCAGGAATCTGTTTTGCAAAAGAATCATAGGCATGCACAAAGATAAACAGTATGAAGAGTTTTCTTTGCATTCTGGATGTGGTAACACATACCTGTAATCCCAGCACTCAAGAGGCTAAGGCAGGAAGATTGCTGGAAGTTCAAGACCAGTTTGCGATACACAGTGAATTCAAGGCATCCTGAATAATAGAGCAAGATCCTGTCTTGGGGGGAAAAAGTTTTCTTTGCAGCATTGTGTGTAATAGAAAAACTAAAGTTTTAAAATATCTATCAGTAAGAACTGATAAAACAACCTACAGCAAAGTGTCTAGCATAGGCTGGGGACTTAGCTCAGTGGTACAATGCTTGCCTAGCAAGCACAAGACCCTGAGTTCAATCCCCAGCACCCCTCAAAAAAATGCTAAAACCCATTTGAACCAAGATACATCATGTATAGGTACAGAATAATTGTAATGAATGAGACCATTGTATGAAGAATGTACCAATACATGTTCTTGGTTTAAAATAAAAAAAAAAAATAAAAAAATAAAACAAACAAAATGTCTAGCATAAAACCTGGTACTTCGCAGATACTTGACAGAAAACAACTAGACATGTAATAACAATAACATTAGTATCTACTGAGCACTCAGACATTTCTTCCTCACATTATTCATACTACTCAGATGAGGTAACAGACTTAAAGAGATAATAACAACTTTAATGTCAATATTGTGGTAGTTCTTTCGGAGGGTAGGGTCACACAGGTGATTAAACCCCCCAGAGCCTTCTGCATGGTAAGCAATCCTCCAGCGCTGAGCTATAGCACCAGCCTGATATGTTACATTTTTGCAAAATGTCACTGGTCAGGGAAATTGCCCAGAGGGCACAAGCAATCTCTGTAGTATTTTTTCCCCAGTGCTTCAGGCTTCGCGCAGGTGGGGATGTAGCTCATACCTTAGCAGAACATGTACTCAGCATACACAAAGGCCTGGGCTTGAACTCTAGTGCTGCAAAAAAATGAAACCAAACAGAAACACTGTATGTGGATCTACAGTCAGGGTGGTAAAATTTTCAATTAAAAAAGCAGAACTCCTTTAGGCTGCAGAAGGTTAGCAACTAGAGGACACAAAAGCAGTGGGCTCCTCCAAAGCTTACTCTGAGTGTGTGCTGTCAGGTCATGGGCATCTCGAGTAGCATCTTGAGAAGGGCCATGTTCCCAGGCATAGAGCAACACCCCTGTAACCCCAGCACTCTGGGATGCTGAGGCAGAGCACAGCAACTTAGCAAGACCCTTTATTAAAATCAAAAATAAAAAACAGATGGGGCTGTAGCTCAGTGCAAAGGCCCTGGGTTCAACCTCTAGTACTCTGCACCTCCCCATTAAATAAAAATTAAAAGAGCCATTTCATGTTCATCTTTCCTTCCTACTATCTCTGCAGCCTTTCTGCCTCTTCTCCTCCCCTCTGATCTCCTCATACCCAAACTTACAATCTCCCTTCTAATTCAGCACTTTGCTAGGGCTTCTCTTTGCCTGGAGAATCTTCACTTAACCAAACTCTTCAGTTCCTTCTGACCTTATGTCACAAATCATCCCCTGGCTACCTTACCTGATAGTGCTCTGTCCTCTTTTCAATTCAGATTTAACAAATATTTCCTACTATGTCAATAATATCGTGTTCACTTTTCAGAACTACTTACATGCTACCTGGATTACCAGGTATGTCTTATGATTTCCACTAAACTACAAAGAGCTTAAATTAGGGGTGTACATAAAGTGCCTGTTCCGGGGCTTGGCACCAAGAATGTGGAAGTACTTAGAACACAAAAATACAAGAAACTGGCAAGGATGTTGACACATGGCAGTAATGGATGGCAGTTAATGAAGAAAACAGATTGTTGCTCTAAAAGTCATAATACCATTTAGATGTTTTTTCCTATTCAAGAATCCTTTTAGTAAAATTTTTGTTTTTTTTTCTCTCTTTCTCTTTTTAGACAGGGTTTCACTATATAGTTCAGGCTAGCCTCGAACTCACTATGTAACCCAGGGTGGCCTAAACTCGCAGAGATACTATTGTCTCTGCCTTCTGCATACTGGGACTAGAGGCACACACCAGAAATGCCCAATCTGTTGTTTGTTTTTTTTTTTTTTTTGGTGTTGGGGATCGAACTCAGGGGCTTGTGCTTACAAGGCAAGCACTCTAACCACAGAGCTAAATCCCCAGCCCTGTTTGTTTTTTGAGACAGGGTCTTGCTACATAGTTCAGGCTGGCTTTGAACTCACAACAACCCTCCTGCGTCAGCCTCCCAAGTGCTGGGATTACAGGTGTGTGCTACAATGCCTGGATGTAAAAATGTTTTCTTTGTCACAGCAAAAAATACGTATTTATAAGAGGTGTAAGGAGGAACAGGCTATTTCCAACATTACACTGTTTTGTTTGCTGATGTCTTCAAAGGAGAAGTTTTTATCATTAAGGAGGATGAAATCCACTAAAATTTCATAAGAATAATCATCTAAAGCAGGGCATAGTGGCACATACCTGTAATCCTGGCACTCGGGAAGCTGAGGCAGGAGGATCACTGTGAGTTTGAGGCCAGCATGGACTACAGAGCAAACCTCTGTCTCAAAAACAAAAACAAACAAACAAAAAAGAATAATGGCCTATCTGTAAATTACTAGCAGATTTTTCTAGAGGTGGTTGTTGGCTAACCCTAGGTTTCTGAATAAAGACCACACATGGCATTTTGATGTCATTTTTACACATTTACTCTTGGAAACAGCTTACTTCCCTCCCTGGGATAAAGTGTGGCTTTTTAGGTCTGCAAGAATTCAGGCTGTACTCGGGCCACTTTCCGGAATTCTTTAGTGTGGGTCTTCGGGCACTGCATCTCACACCAGCTAATTGGAACCATCTGGACACCTGGAAGGAAAAAGTCATTGTGGGAGCTGGGACCCCAAATATTTTCCTGAGATTCTTCTCTTTTGAGCTGGGTATGAAATTAAATAATTTTTTGGGGGGGGTGGAGCTGGGGATGAAATTAAAGTTTTGGGCTGAGGATGCAGCTCAGTGGCAGAGCATTTGCTTAGCATAGGCGAGGCCCTTGGTTTAACACCCAGCACATTTTTTAAAAAAATGTGTTTCCTTAGATTTAGGAGAATCATTCTAGTCTCAGCAGTAAGCACAGGGATGCACTGCTTAATAATGGGGCCAAGTTTTGAAAAATGGGCTGGGGATTTAGCTAAGTGGTTTGAGTGCAAGGCCCTGAGTTTGATCCCCGGCACCAAAAAAAAAAAAAAGAAAAAAAGAAAAAAAGAAAAAAGTTTTGAAAAATGATTTTGTCATGTGTGTCCCACGGTTAAGCTCAGCTGTAGAAGCATGGACCAACTCACCTGATTCACTGTGGGCCACCACCACACCAAGCTCATTTTCAGCAGTGGTCAGCAGGTAATTGGACTGTGCATCACCTAGGGAGATCTAGTCACATGATGTTGGTGAAGGAAAATGAGCAGTTTTGAGTCTTCCCCCCACAGCTACTTGAGCTATTTCTCTACTTCCACTTCTTTTGACAGAGGACCTTCAAAAGTTTGCTGAGAATAAAGGATACCACTTTGGCCAAGACAATGTCACCTGGGCGGAAACTTTTATAAATTTCGACCTGCACATAAAGAACACAAGTGTTAAGTGAAAGCTCTAGATTAGGTCTATATGAAATTATTAAGCCTCTGGTAGAGCCAATGTGTTTGTTTATTTATTTGAGGTGATTGGGATTGAACCCAGGGTTTTGTGCATGGTAAGCAATCTCTCATTGAGCCAAATCCGTACCCTGAGGCAGTCTACCTCCTAATCTCAGGGGATAGATGACATTATTACTCAAGTCAGTCAACTTTTTTTTTTTTTTTTTGAGACAGGGTCTTCTATGTGGTTCTGGGTGGGCTTGAATTCATGATATAGCCTAAATTGGCCTTGAACTGGTAGCAGTCCTCCTGCCTCAGCCTCCCAAGTGCTGGGATTACAGGCCTGTGCTACCATACTTGGTAGTCTATTTTTTTAAAGACAGGCTCTCACTATGCATTCCAGGCTGGCCTTAAACTGTGTAGCCCAGGTTGGCCTTGAACTCAATGACTCCACATTTCCATGGACCTTCGAAATTCATTAGGATAATAATTTTACAAAATTGAGATTCCTATCGCTGTAAAAAAAAAGAAACCCAACCTTGTCTTTTTCAGTCGCTCGGACATCTTCCTTGCTATAAAAAAAGAATTAACAGAAATATTAATCATCTACGAGAAGAATTACCCTGTACCTTCTAGCAGCCAAAGAACTATAGGACAAGAGTAGAGAGGACAAGTCATGATGGGGACAGAGCTGCCATTCAGGGATGTAGGGAGGAGAGGCAGACTTAGTCCACATTGAGAAGAGAAAACATTTTACCGTTCTTGGATCACACAGAGCATCAGTATGGATACCTCTGACTAGAGAAAATCAGAAGAGATCCAGCAAGAAATGGTGAGGAACTCTGCTGCCTCAAAAGGCCTTGAACAGAGGCACTAAGAACTGTATGGACTGCTGAGGTTGGATGGGCCTTGCAAGTTAAACTACCTGGTCTGCAATAAGTGTTTGTCCTTCCTCGAACAATCCACAGAAAAAAACAACCTATTGTTTCCCCACAAACTTTTTTCTTTTTTTTTTTGAGACAGGCTCTGCTGTGTAGCTCAGGCTGACCTTGAACTCATGGTGATCCTCCTGCCTCAGTCTCCCAAGTGCTGAGACCAGGGGTGCACACCACCACGCCTGGCCCCACAAACTTAATGTCTAATAATATTTGCATTTAATACATATTACTTATTATTTGGGTGGTGGTGATTGAACTCAGGGGCTTGTGCTTGCTAGCCAAGTGCTCTACCACTGAGCTAAATCCCTACCCCCATATTAAATATTTTTTTGAAAACGTACTTCCTAAAATGCTTTCTACTTTGGTCTCAATCATCCCTATGCTGCTTATTTTCACCTTTGCTTGTTTTATTTTTAAACTCTTTTATTAATATTTTCCTTTTGTCTTAGCTCACAGAGCATTTTCTTTTGCTACTACAGGGCATAATCAAAGCACAGCGGAGACACAGAAATAGGCAGGAGTAGGAATAATAACTGTTCCTAAAAAGTCAACTCTCCCAATGAACAAATCTCATTCCAGGTGCTAGGGCAAAGGCGAAGACAAGCATACTTCCTACCGGATGGTTCCTCGAAAAGAGTTCTTAAGTGGTGTAGAGCCCACATATAAGATGTGCACTTTAGCAAAACGTGAATTGATGCTAGAGACCTGTGGGACAGAGAAAGAATCAGCATCAGAGCATTAGCAGTTGTCAGTTCAAGGAAGCAGCAATTAACTAGGAATTACTAAAATTTTAGTTTGCAACCCTAATAAGTAGAATTTAAAACAAGTTAACTTGGGGCTGTGGGATTTAGCTCAGTGGTTAGAGTGCTCGCCTCCTAAGCACAAGGCCCTGAGTTTGATCCCCGGCACTGAAAAAAAAAAAAAAAAAAAAAAAAAAAAAGAAAAAGAAAAAGAAAAAACAAGTTAACTCCTACTATCTTTTCCTAAGTGATTTCTGTAGAATAAGAGCCACAGTAGCCACCTAATAGAGCTACTGTAGAAATCAAATGAGACAATATGGCTGGGTGTGGTGGCACATGCTTGTAATCCCAGCACTCGGGAGGCTGAGGCAGGAGGATCACCTCAAATTCGAGGTCAGCCTTGGCTACACAGTGAGTTCAAGGCCAGCTGACCTACACAGTGAAATCCCGTCTCAAAAAAATAAAAACAAAATAAAGAGATAATATGATATAGATTTTTAAAAGTACACAAGTCTAACATAAATGGACATAGGGTATGGTAGCAAATCTAGACCTTTAAAGATATTACTAAGAGGCTTATCGTAGATGGAATTTAAATCTACATTTCAGATGCTACATATTTGGATGATTGCCTTTTTTTTTTTTTGGTGGTGCCGGGGATTGAACTCAGGGCCTTGTGCTTGCAAGGCAAGCACTCTAATCACTGAGCTAAATCCCCAGCCCTTGGATGATTGCCTTTGTTTTTAGAATAACACATAATTTCTTCTTGGGTAAACTTTTTTTTGAGCCTTATTATTATGTTATTATGTAGCCTAAATTGGCCTTGAACTTGTGATCTTCCTGCCTCAGACTCCGGAGTGTTAGGATTATAGGGATGTACCACCTCTGGAATAATTTATAAAGACAGAACCTGAGAGCTAGAAATTAATCTGGTAGAAGGTGGGAATGTGCAGGGAATACTGATGTTATAGTTAATGATCAATGTAGCATGAGTGTACTTCCTTTCAAACATGCTAAAAGACTAAATTTAACAAGAACACTAGAGAATAAAGTCTTTTTCTTTTTTTCTTTTTTCTGGTTTATTGAGACTGGACTTGAACTCACTATATAGTTCAGCTTGGCCTCAAACTTGTGGCAATCTTCCTGCTTCAACTTCCTGAGTGCTGGGATTACAGATATGCACTACCCCGATAATTTCTGGCAGACAAAAATCTTGGCTTCAGAAGTTCTAAAATAGACCTCCTTATCATCTTATGGCACACCTGTTTTTCATACACTAGTCAAATTACATACTCATGGACCTGCTCAGTGAAAGCCTATGTATAGCTGTATTTGGTTGTCTTGATCATTATTCTGGAAATCTTTAAACCAGCACAGTCCAGTAAAACTTTCTTTGATGAAAAAAATCTCATATGCTGAGGCTAGGGATGTAGTTTAGTGGAGAACACTGGACTAGCCACAATCGGCTACTGGGTGCTTGGAATGTGGCTAGTATAACTGAGAAAAAAATGTTTAATACTTTCTATTTTATATAATTTTTGAGACAGGGTCTTGCTATGAATTTCAGGTTGGCCTTGAACTCACTATGTAGTCCAGGCTGGCCTCAAACTCGCAGTGATCCTCCTGCCTTAGCCCCTGGAGTGCTGGCATTACAAGCATGCTCCACCACACCCAGCAATACTTTTTCATTAATTATTATTTCTTTTTCTTTTGGTGGCTGGAGATTGAAGTGAGGACCTCATATATGCTAGGAAAGCACTCTACTACTTAACTACATTACAGTCTTTTTAATTTAATTTTATTTTTTTTGAGACAGGGTCTCACTATGTAGTTCAGGCTGGCCTTGAACTCAGAGATCCTCCTGCCTCTGTCTCCCAAATGCTGGGATTACAGGCGTGTGTCACCATGCCCAGGTTTTATTTTATTTTGAGACAAGGTCTCACTAAATTGCCCAGACTGGTCTCAAATTTGTCATCTTCCTCCTTCAACCTCCCAAGTAACTGAGATTACAGAACTGTGTCACCATACCAGCCTTCTTTAATTAAAACAATTTTGGGGAGGTGCTGGGGATTGAACTCAGGTCCTTGCGCTTGCTAGGCAAGTGGTCTACCACTGAGCTAAATCCCCAATTTGGATTTAAATTTAAATAGCCGTATTAGCTAGTGGCTACCACATCAGGCATTGCAGTTCTAGAGTGGTCATGATCTTAGCATTGGTTATGTGTGCTAAGCATAGATTTAGGACCAACTTACCTTACAGGTGACAACAGCTCCCACGTCTGGCAGTAACTGGGATTCTGTTTCTCTCATCACAGACACCACAGGAAGCTACAGAGAAAACAGTGTTCTGGCTAAGTCTTGGGTAAAACTATTTGTGGCTTAAGAATAATGTAGGAACATCTTGGTGTGGTTGAGAACACAAGGACAGATGGACTGTGAATTAAATTTAGGAAGAAGACAAGGAGCTACAGGAAGCATGCTGCTAGAAGACATAATTTAACCATTCCAGACTAGGTATAAGTTTTTTGATGATTCTCTTGGCACTTATTGGCATGCAACTGTATTGCTTATTATCATAGATGATTCTTCTAATAGTCTAGGATAGAATTACCAAATAGCTATCATTTAATAATAGCAATAGTTGTTTTCTTCTATTTTAAGGGAATTATTTGTAGTTTTCTCTTTGAGTATTGGTGTAAGACAGATATTTTTAGCCTCATCTTTTATCAGTCTCTCCCTTCTTCACTGTGCTTTAGCTCTCTTGGCTTTATTTTTTTTTTGTTTTTTTTGAGACAGGGTCTCACCATGTAGTTCAGGATGGCCTTGAATTCACTATGTAGCCCAGGCTGGCCTCAAACTTGTGGCTATCCTCCTGCCTCAGCCTCCCGAGTGCTGGGATTACAGGTGTGTGCCACCATACCCGGCACTTGGCCTCTTTCAATATCCCCAACATACTAAATCCTCTCACTTTGGGGTCTCGGATCAACTTGTTCTTTCTGCCACAACTGCATTCTTCCTACCCGGCAATACAGATGATTTGGCCTAAATGTCACTTCCACTAAGGTATGTTCACCTGTTACATAGTCTCATGATGCTGTATAATATTCTTTCCAAGCAGTCATTACATTTGTAACCAAGCACTTATTATTCACTTATTTACATGCTGTGTCTGTGCTCCATGATAGCACAAACTAAGTATACTTGGTTCATTATTATATCCCTAGAGGTCAGCACTGTGCCTGACCCATGAAAATGCACATGATAACCATGAAATGAAGAAATTTAGGAATGTAAAGGACATTCCCAAAACTGATTGAAGAGAAAGCTCCTCTTTTTACAGATGAATCTAAAGTCACAGGGTTTAGGTTTGTTATCCCAAGCAGAGTCAAGGTCTAGATAGCCAGTACCTAAAATGTTTTAATTCTTAATCCTCTATTATGCTACTTGTCTTGAAATTGCTCCTTCAAAGCCTATTTATCTGATCCTGAGCTAATTCTGGACCAACTTGGGGAATTAGGGAGGACAGAGCTCTTCTTGACTGTTTAACACCCCCTCCCCCCAATAAACATCTTTCTTCATGTAGCGGGGTCTGGAAGCACTTCTCCAGGAGAGGCAGGATTAGCTCAGGATCAGAACAGTCTTTGAAGGAGCAGCTTAAAGACAGGTAGTGCAATAGATGATTAAGAATTAAAACATTTTAGGCATTGGCTATCCACACCTTGACTGTGTGGCAGCAAAGAAGTCAGCGCTATTAGCGACACTGAAAGAAGCCAGAAAGAGCTGGGTGTGGTGGCACATGCTTGTAATCCCAGCACTCAGTATATGTGCTGCCGAAGCGAGCACAATCCCAGCACTCAAAAGGCTGAGGCAGGAGGATCTCTTCGAGTTCAAGGCCAGCCTGGGCTACACGGCAAGACCCTATTTAAAAAAAAAAAAAAAAAAGGAAGCCAGAATGACGAAGGCAGTTATTGAGGCAGAGATAGTGGAGCTAGATGAAGATGGACAGATAGGCAGACAAAAGTCTGCTCAGTCGGGCTACTCTGCTTGTGTCTGCTCCTGCCCAACTTCCCTCTCCGAGAGTAAGCAGCACAGTCAAGAATCATCAACCTAACTGGTATGTGGTGGCTACGTGCGCAGTATGGGCGATCACAGGAGAAACTGAGAGACCAAATCGTTCTACGGTGAGGCACAGAAGACGAATCCGCAGTAAGGGTGTCTAAGGATCAGAACTCAAGGAAGGCCTAAGAGGAAGAGAAAGAGCAGAAGGGAAGCTGCCTCCTTTACCGCGCCGTTCTCGCTGATCTTCGTCAGGCAGCCGGCCAGAGAAGAAAAGATGTAGCCATGCCGGGTGTAGGTGCCGCTGCCCGGGCTGCCCTCTTCCAAGTTACACAGACGTTCGCCTGCAGTGAGAACACTGCATCAGCCACGGTTTCCCAGAAACTGGTGGCTGTCCAGGATTCTAGCCTTTGTCCCCTTCCAAGACTCCGCGAGTGAACCGCTCACTTACCAGGGATACAGTACCTCACGGGCGGCGCCATGACTGCCACTGTCCCGAAACCCGGATGAGAACAAAGCTAACTTCTCATTGGTCATATCTGGGAGAGGTTCCGCAGTATGATACACCTTCATTGGTGCCTTTTGTCACGTGATCACAGGAAGCTACTCATCGAGTGTAAACTCCATTTCCCATGTTGCCCCGGGACCAACCCGGGGGCCGGGCTTCGGGAGTCCAGCGATCGCGCTTGCGCTGGTGATCGGGATGGACTGGCGGCGGGTCCTGGTCTACTGGCTGGCGCTACGGGTGGAGGGCCATGGTGGGTAGGGTTGGACCGCTCCCGCCGCAGAGCTGGAGCCGTAGGGGTGGACGGCAGTAGAGGCTGTGCTGCGGGGCTCGATTTGGCTGTTTGAGGAATCGGGAGCGACAGGTAAGGGGACGCCACGGCCCTTGTTTGGCATCCTCCTTTTTTCCAGGGTCGAGCCGCGTTCCGGGCCCTTGTCGCAAGCCAGGGTTTTTGCTCTCTCTTCGCCCGCCCTGCAGGACCTTGCCCGCCTGTGACAGTGCGCACCCTCAAGGAAGCTGTAAAGCGCAGAGCGGGAAGGAGGTCAGCCAGCCTAACTTGCCTGTTTCACAGGTTTGCAAACTCACATCCAGAGACAGGGTTTGACTTGTCCATAAAGTTGCTAAGATAATTCAAGAGTTAAGCGAGAACCTGTTTTCTGGCCTCCAGCCTATCACAGTTTGACCACGGCGCCGCCGAGGAAAGACAGAATTTTTTCCCGGTCTTTGTAGTTGTGGCCTCCAGTCCAGCGATCAGATACGGTAGTTGTGTTGGCCCCTTTTTAACTTTGGATGAGCAGTTCTTTTTCTTTTCTTTCGTTTTTGTTTTTTTGAGACAGGGTTTCGCTGTGCACTTCAGGCTAGTCTTGAAGTCACTCTGTACCCTAGTCCAGCCTCCTGCCGCAGCCTCCTGTATGCTGGGACCACAGGTGTTGTGCCACTATGCCCGGCGGGATGAGAAGCAGTATGATAAAGTTACTACTCTTTTTTTCCTCCTCTTTTAAGCATGTTAGTCCAGAAGGGAAGTCTGCACATGAATAAAATACTGCTCTTTAACTGATGTTCGATATCTCCTTTTTAAGATTGCAGACATTCTGAGAGCAGTGTCTTTGTCCAGATGAAATTTGCCACTACTTTGTTCTGTTTAATCTGCCTTCTGATGGCTTTGGAATCTGTTCCTATCTCCCTTTCCTCACCCACTGGAAACAGATGGTGATTTAGAGCCCTGGGATGAGGGGAGCGCTTGTGGCCTGCAATTCCTAATCTGTGGCAGATGGCCACTATGACCTATGGGTACTACTGACTACTTAGTGTGATAGAACTGTGCTTTGCTATTTCCTGCTCTGTTCACTCTGAGATCACACTCTTCCTTGCACACATACTATTTTGAATTTTGCTTTACCTCAATTTACTGAAATGAAATTTCGGTTTCAGTTTTGGCTCATGAACAGGGACCACCATCTTTTTCCCGGCATCCCCATGTTCCTCCTATCTCACTGGCTAAAGTGAGGGGAGCAGCCTGGCTTCTTCACTCAAATCTGACCTGTCCTTAGCAATGATGAGCTTTCCCTTTTTGTGTTTGGGTGATTTCTGGTTGGACTTGTTTTCTAAAATGCCTTTTAGCTCTTTAACACTATGATTCTAATAATGGTTTCCATTTCTTTATTAATCAGGAAAAATGATAGCAGCAGATGCTTTAGTATTATCACATTGGCAGGAGTGGCCCTGATGATAGACATCTGACCAGCCTTTCTACTTCAGCATCCCTCCAGGTCATTTCTGTCAACCAAGCATTTATTGAAGCTGGATGTGGTGGTGTGTGCCTGTAATCCCTGCTACTTGGAAGGCTAAGAGAGGAGGATCCCAGGTTTGAAGCAAGGATGGGCAATTTAGCAAGGAAAATCCTGTCTCAAAATAATAAAAACAGGGGCTGGGGATTTAGCTCAAGTGGTAGAGTACTTGCCTAGCAAGCACAAGGCCCTGAGTTCAATCCCCAGCACCTCCCTGCCCCCCCCAAAAGAGGTTATGCCTACTTGCTCAAAATAATAAAAACAAAGGGCCAGGGATATAACTCAGCAGTAGAGTGCGTGTATCATGCTCAAGGCCCTAAGTTCAGTTCCCAGCACCACAAACCAAGAAAGTATTGAGTACTTCCATGAGCCTGGTATTGTGCTAAGTGCTTTATAAACATTTCATTTATACCTTACCGATATATATTATAGAATCATAAAATGTCCAAGTTGGAACAGACCTTAGCATTTAATTTTATCCCCTTATTGAATGAGAACACAAGGATATTGAATTCAACTAGGGCTCAGTGATTTGTCCATGGTCACAGAACTACTTAGGGGCAGAATTGAACCAAAATTAGTCAGGGTATGGGCAAATGAGAATTGCTAAATATAGTGTATGAGGTAGGCATTTGCTGTAAGCTCAGGAATTCAGGAGGTAGTTAAGAGTACCAGAAAAGTAGAGAAATGGAGGGTTGGTTTTTTTTTTTTTTTTTTTTTTTGTGGTGCTGGGGATCAAACTCAGGGCCTTGTGCTTGCTAGACAAGTGCTTTAACCACCTAGCTAAATCCCTAGTCTGGAGCGTTTTTTTAAAAGATGGTTCTGAGGTAGAATATAATTCATATTTATTACAGGTGAGGGATGTATCTGATTGGCACGCTATTGCTATAAAAAGTATTTTAGCAAATAGGAAACTCTGTTATTCATAGTAAGGGAATGTACAGTGGTGTGGACAGTCCAAAAGTCACCTAGATTTTTTGTGGAGCAATCTCCTCTGTTCCACTCTTACATTTGATTGTGGCTATTATTTTGTAAATTCATGCTTCAACCAAATCATGATTCCACACAATAGGCGTCCAACTCAGAGAAGGTAAGTCTGAGGTTTTCAGCTTTTTCCCTTTTCTGCACTCCACTTTAATTCTCTAAGGTCCTTAGGATGTACTGGGAATGGCCATTTTCTTTATCCTGGTGCAGTGAGTCATCCCCTCCCAAATTGTCTGTCTCCTTTCTCTCTCTTTTAAATAAAGATGGGGGGAGGATTTAGCTTAAGTGGTAGAATGCTTGCCTAGCAAGTCCAAGGTCCTGAGTTCAATCCCCAGCACCAAAAAGAAAAAAAGAAGATGGTTTATTTGGAAAAAGATGGGAAAAAAGGAAGATAGATGCCACCCTGGAAGAGCAGGAGGTATCAGAAGTGAATACTTGTTTTCTTTTCTTTTAAATTTTTTTTTTCTTTTGGTGCTGGGGATCGAACTCAGGGCCTTGTGCTTGTGAGGCAAACAGTCTAACCACTGAGCAAAATCCCCAGCTCTTTTTTTTTTTTTTTTTTTTTTTTTTTTTGTGCCAAGGATCGAACTCAGGGCCTTGTGCTTGCTAGGCAAGCACTCTAACAACTGAGCTAAATCTCTAGCTTCCCCAGCTCTTTTGTAGGCCTTATCGGCTGGGTTTCTTTTTGCTTTAGGGCTTACGAGCCTGTAGAAAGAGGTAATTATTTTCTTTGAAAGGCCCTTTGTGGAGATGAGCCAAGGTGCAAGGAGAGTACATTACTCCAGTTACTGAATTGAAACCATCCCTATAGCCTAGCAGCCTCCTTCAGTTTCTGCTGGGTTTTGTGCTGCCTGTTAAATAAGTCAGTGGAGTTGCTGAGGACAGAGCAGTCCTCCTTGGCTGTTCGAGGGGAAAATCAGGTAATTTCTTTTCTGGTAAAAGACTTAATCTGCAGAATTGAGTAGTGACAGAAGGAGTCTGTTAGAGCATCTGTGTCCTTGGTTCTGGTCATTACCTGGGCAGCGATCTCCCACACTGTGTGTAATGGAGAGTCCAGAGATAGCACTTGCAGAGGAGCCAGGAAAGGGCTGGTGATCTGGAAGCCTGGTTGGGAAGCCTGAGGCCAAGGGCTGCAGCTGCAGAGAATGTTCTTGAGTGTGAATAACTAGAGTGGGGCAGGGAAGAGTTACACTGAGAGGGCTGGACCTGAGGTCTTCACAAGCTACCAGTGTGGAAGTTCCTCCCACTTTTCTCTCCTGCCTTAGTGCTCTCGTGCTCTGAATACTGAAGTTATCTTAGCTGCTATATCCTTGGGGTGGGGCTGGGAGTGGAATTAGAGACAGCACACCCATTGTCATGCAAGAGGTGGCTAACAGTCCTGAGATGGAAACTCTTGCTACCAGGTTGAGTCCGCTGGCCTGTAACATCAGCCTAAAGGAAGCAGGATAGGAAGGAAGAGTATCTTTGCCAAGACTCAGATGGCACCAAGAAGATGTAGGTGCAAGAACCACATTCACCTTGTGGGCTAGGGCAGGCAGGAGACCATGAAAAACTCCTGCAGTGGTGGCCATGCTGAGACAGGAGGGTATCTTTGTCTGTATTGGTTGTGCTGCACCCACTGTTCTGTCTACACAGACAGCTCCAAAGACTTCCTTGATTTGGTGCTACCTGCTTCTCCCTTGCTCCTTTACAGTGGTCCTTTATTCTAGGTATGTGTCACATTGGATTTGTTGTGCTTCACCCACTGTTCTGTCTACACAGACAGCTCCAAAGACTTCCTTGATTTGGTGCTACCTGCTTCTCCCTTGCTCCTTTACAGTGGTCCTTTATTCTAGGTATGTGTCACATTGGATTTGCTGTGCACCTATGTGGTGTAATGTAAATATCACTTCTGAAGGCTCAGAACTTTCAGTCCTTACCTCCTGAAATCTGGTTGCAGCATTGTCACTGAACAGTCTGTGGAAGTGACCTTTCAGCTTCCCTTAATCTTGGGTGTTTGCTCTCCAGGCTGGTGTGCTGGGCCTTCCCACTGGTGAGGGAGGGAGCAACGGGACTCAGGCCAGATCCTCACAGTGGTATATGCCCTTCTAGGAGCCATGCATGGCCAGCGGAGCCTGTTGCTGGGCCCAGCCCGCCTCTGCCTGCGCCTGCTTCTGCTCCTGGGCTACAGGCGCCGCTGCCCACCTCTGCTCCGGGGCCTGGTGCAGCGCTGGCGCTATGGCAAGGTTTGCCTGCGTTCCTTGCTCTACAACTCCTTTGGGGGCAGTGAAACTGCTGTCGATGCTGCTTTTGAACCTGTCTACTGGCTGGTGGACAACGTGATTCGCTGGTTTGGGGTGGTAAGTGATGCCCAGGCAGCAGGAAAAAGGGATGTTCTAAGGGAACAGAGGGATGTGTCTCCAGTGGACTCACACTAGGTTCTGGAGGCAAGCTCCCTAGCCACAGAGAAATTCCTGCATTTTCTATGGGTATAGCTCTCTTGCTGTGTCTCCCTGACTTCACTGGTGTTGGCAGGTGTTTGTGGTACTGGTGATCGTGCTGACCAGCTCCATTGTGGCCATCGCCTACCTATGTGTCCTGCCGCTCATCCTCCGAACCTACTCAGTGCCACGACTCTGCTGGCATTTCTTCTACAGTCACTGGAATCTAATCCTCATCGTCTTCCATTACTACCAGGCCATCACCACTCCGCCTGGGTACCCACCCCAGGTGGGTCTCTCTGGGGACAGTGGAGAGAGGCAGAGTTGTACAATATAGGAGCCAGTCTCAGAGGTGGGATGGAGAATACCTTGGGAGCTTTTGAGGCCCAAAACTGGTGCTTCTACAGTGCTCATCATGCTTTTCTCCTTTTGCACAGGGCAGGAATGATATTGCTACCGTCTCCATCTGTAAGAAGTGCATTTACCCCAAGCCGGCCCGGACACACCACTGCAGCATCTGTAATAGGTGGGTCTTGGCTTTGCTCTCCGTGAACCCCAGTGATGATCTTTTTGCCATAGTCCTAGGGCAAAACCTAGACCTGGAATTTGCTAAGACACGTATCAAGTACCTATTATGTTCCGTGCAATATACTTTTGATCTGCCACAGTCCTCAGGCTAGTCCTGTGAGTTAGGTATGGAAACTGAGGCTCGGAGAGATGACTTACCATGTCCATTACCATGTAGCCAATAAACTGCAGAGCTGGGTTTGAAACAAGGACTGGCCATCTTCAAAGTCTCTGCCCTTTCCACCTCAGCAGGATGCTGGTCCTTGTAGGAAAGGATTGGCACTGACATCTCAAGAACCTTGGCTACCATAACAGAGCCTGTGTCCCTCCCTCACAGGTGTGTGCTGAAGATGGATCATCACTGCCGTATCCTTTTGCTCTCTTCTGCCTGATGTTTTTAGCTCCAGAGCACTGTACAGGTTTAATGGCCACAAACCCAAGGCTTCTAGCATCACCCTGCACAGAACACTGGGCTGGCTTATAAGAAGTTAGTAGGAGGCGCTGTAGGGGCTGACCATCTTCTGGGGAGAGAGAATGGGCTCACAAGCTCTGTGGGATGGATCTTCTGGAAGCAAGGAGTCTTCTACTAGGTCTTTCTTTGTAGACTGCCATACTAACAGCTGCTCAGTGGAAGTAGAGGTTTGGGCTTCTATGGCTGGCTATTGTGGGCGCTGGATAGAACCACAGGTCCCCTCCTACTGTTCTGTTCAGATGTCTGGCTAACCCCAGCTAGGTTAAAGTATTGGCAGATTCATTTTACTGTACTCAGTGTTTTCAGTTTTCATGGTAGGGCTTGAAAAGCTTATAATAGTTTTATCTCAAACTTGGGAAACCATTCCATCTTCCTGCCTTTGGCGCAGTTCTTGCTTGAGTGAAGTTGTCTTGAACCAAGGATGAACCAGAAAGGCCTGGACACTTGCTGAAATTGTTTTTGATCTTGTCCTTAATCAGTCCCCTACCAGCCTGGCTGAACAACTGTGTGGGCCACTATAACCATCGGTACTTCTTCTCTTTCTGCTTTTTCATGACCCTGGGCTGTGTCTACTGCAGCTATGGAAGTTGGGACCTTTTCCGGGAGGCTTATGCTGCCATTGAGGTGAGCCTGTGGTGAGGAGCAGGGCATCTCGGTAGTCCAGAATGTAGGGTATAGCGCCTGTCCCTAAGGAATGGGGCTGGTGGCACCCCTCTCCTAGGGGCTGCAAGTGTAACCAGCACTATTTTCCATCCCTTAGAGAATGAAACAGCTTGACAAGAACAAACCACAGATGCTTGCCAACCAGGTGGGCCGTCCCCACCCCCACCCCCCCACCTCCTGCTGCTCAGGCCTGGGGTGTAGAGTTGCTAAGGCAACTGGGCCTGCTAGTTCAGTTGTAGGGGCAGGCTGAGAGGCCCAGGTAGACCGGATCAGGAGTGTTCACAGAGGCTGCAGTGCAAAGACTAAGTGGCCCGGGGGCAAGTTGGAAGGTCCTGGTATGTGACAGTTTTTGGCTATCCCAGCACCACCTTGTCTTTGGGCTGAGCCTGGACTCTGTCTTGGTGATGGCCTGAGCAGCAGGGAGTCATGTTAGTCTGTATCGTGAGGTTCCAGGGGACAGAGATCAGGCTAGTCCATCTGTTCCTGAATTATCCCTCCCGTGTCTCTTGGGACTATTCCAAGCACATCTTGGGCTCATTTTTACCCATGCTGCCCTTTCACAGTCCTTAATGGTGCTTGTGGTTCTCCCCCTTTGTTAAGTCTGTGCTGGGCATGGGTCTGGGTTTCTCTGTGGGATACAGCCACATAATGGAGTTCTGGCTGGAGATTTGGAGTGGCTTCCCCTGGAGCCCTGTTTGTGTTGTCAATTTAATGGCCCAGGGTAGTTCCTCCTGTGCTTTGTCATCTTGTTCAGAATTGCTCTGCCTAGTCTTGTCCATGTGATGGTGTCACTGGGCTTGGTCCACCTATCAGGCTGCTGCCCTGGCATCTCTGTGGTGGCTTTAGTTTCCACTTCCTCTGCTGGGTTTAGGTTACTTCCTGCTTATAGGCACTGGGGGTTCTAGTGCAGTTACTATAAACCACAGAGCAAAGGAGACAGGCTTTGCTATTTTTCTTTTTTCTAGACTTACCACCAGACCCCACCACCTACCTTCTCCTTTCGAGAAAGGATAACTCACAAGAGTCTTGTCTACCTCTGGTTCCTGTGCAGGTATTAACTCAGTCTTGGTAGTTTTAAGGGAGGGGTAGCTTCAGGAATACCTTTTGAGGTGCCTACATGCAGGCAGAAACCTGAGTGACCTGCCACTATTCTGCTAGTCTAATTGAGGTTGGCAGAGTTAGCACTTCAGATTTTGGGGCAACTAAGAATACTAGTGTTATTGCTGGTTACTAAGCACTAAGGATGCCGACACACTTGTTATATACCAATGTAAGTTAAACTCATTTGTTTGTAGTACCTACCTAAAGGGTAGTGACTGCATTTACAGATGAGGAAAACTGAAAACTAGAGGGGCAAACTAAGTTATTCCATGATACACAGCTAGCAAAGATAAAGCTGGGATGTGAACTTTGTATCATCCCAGTTTGACCCCCAGTGCTTTTATTACCCTCCACTGTCTCACAGCATCAGTATTTTAGGAAATACCAAACATTTTTCTCAGTAATAGCCTTATTTCCTAACCCTCCTTTCTGCATCATTTATTCTTAGGCCACTTTTTCACTGATGCTTTTTCAAATGGCAGTTTCACCTAGGAAGCATGAGTTCATCTAGAATGTATGCCAGAATATAAAGAAGAGGCAGTTATCAGCCAGTATTGCTCAACTCAGTGTCAGACATATGTCCTCCAGCAATCTTTGCCCCTATATTATTCTCTAATTCTACCAATATTTGCCTCTTTTCTTAGTTCTGTAGCTCTGGCCCTGGGTGCCCTAACAGTATGGCATGCTGTTCTCATCAGTCGGGGTGAGACTAGCATTGAAAGACACATTAACAAGAAGGAGAGACGTCGACTACAGGCCAAGGGCAGAGTGAGTAGGGTTGGGGACTTGGGTGGGCAGGTGGGTAACTGAACTTGGATCCTGTAAACACAGGCCATGGTCAGGGCTGCTTAGGCAGGTGTCATAAAAGACCAGAATTGGCTACCTGAGCTTTTAGTGTACCTATGTTTCAAAAATGAGAAGGGGATTAAGTAGAAGTTTGTAGAAATGTATGTTTTTCTTGGCCCTAGGTATTTAGAAATCCTTACAACTATGGCTGCTTGGACAACTGGAAGGTATTCCTGGGTGTGGACACAGGAAGGTAAAGTAAGACAGAGACTACTGCTGCCCAACAGAACTCTGTGATGAGGAAAGGTCTATACCTGGGAGAACCAAGTACT
Source organism: Hystrix cristata (assembly GCA_004026905.1). Classification (NCBI taxonomy): domain Eukaryota; kingdom Metazoa; phylum Chordata; class Mammalia; order Rodentia; family Hystricidae; genus Hystrix; species Hystrix cristata. The sequence continues at coordinate 58,083 of PVJO010002241.1, read as the reverse complement.
TAGAATGTGGCTAGTGCCACTGATTAAGTACACACCCACACCCACCCACCACTGAATCCTGCACCATTGCACTGAGCTACATCCCCAGCTCTTTTTTTGTTTAGAGACAGGGTTTCACCAAGTTGCCCAGGCTGGGCTTGAGCTTGTGATCAGAGTGCTGGAGTATAGGAGTGTACCACCACAACCAGCTCAGCTGACTGGTGAGGTTTTAAGTGAATTTTATTTTCACGAGTTTAAATAGCTACATGTGCTAGTGGCTCTTGTCTGTGCAGTTCTAGACTCTAGGAATAGAGATCATTGCTTTCATTTGAACCAAAGAAGCTTGAAGCTTGAAGATGACTATAGTGGAATCCTGAGAAAGCTGTTCTCAGATGGGCCATTTAGGCAGGATGTAGTGGTTACCAGTCACCTCTCACTTGTATGGCAGTGTCTGGAGTTCAAGCCAATAATATGTGAGACTGAGGTAATCTACTTGTGACAGAAGTTTTTAAAGGCAGCAGATGAGGCTAGCTCTTTGAGCCCAAGAGACAAGGGGAAGTCATTCTTCAAATTGCAATTACTGAGGTAGTTAAACACCAGATGAATATAAGTACTTTCCCTCCTCCCTTTCCATCCTTATCACATTCCTTCCTACCATTCTGCTTACAGTGGCCCCTTAAGAACACAGCTCAAAACTCTGAAAGGGATTCAAGGTTCCAGAGGGTACATTTATTAGACAGAGCTAGAGACAGGAAATTAGAACTCTTGTTACCTTGGTGTTTGAGGTATGCCTGCTGTGGAGTGAACATGAAGGACAACCAAGAACTTTGGAACTCAGAGATCTGTCTTCTCTTGTAGGCACTGGCTTACCCGGGTGCTGTTACCGTCTAGTCACCTGCCCCATGGGAATGGAATGACCTGGGAACCCCCTCCATGGGTAGCTGCTCACTCAGCCTCTGTGATGGCAGTGTGAGCTGGATTGTGTCAGCAACAGCTTGAGCATTTGTTCTGCTGCCTGTATTGTCTCAAGGGCCTCCCAAGGCAGCTTTTCTTTGTATCCTTGATCAAAAAGAGCCAGGGGGCCTGCCCTAGGGTACTATGCACGGACAACTAAGGACCAACCTTCTGGTCACTGCAGAAGGAAGACACAATGTGGACAAATCCTAGGACTGATGTCCTTTTACTCAGGCAACAGAAGTTCCAGCCCCAGACTAGGGGTCAGGCAGCTAGCCACCCCACCCTCATCCAGATACAGCACTGGGGCTGGCCATCTCCTTTTCTACTTGCTGTCTGGGAAAACACCTGAGGTTACAGCTGGAATCCTGGCTTCTCAATGGAGCAAAGATAACCAGGCCTGCTGTTGAGGTCACTGCCATTTCTCACATGCTGCTGAAGAGAGCAAAAATAAAGGCATACGATTTGTAAAGATATGTAGCTTCTAACTCTTTGCTTTACATAGGGCACGGAAAGGGAAGAAGTGCGGGTCAAGGTCTAGTGAGGTTCTGGTGGTGCCTCTGTCCAACAGAGTCCTGGACTCATTCCTAGCATTGCTAATCCTCTACTTTAGGCCAGTGATGCCCCTGGCTATGTGCTACTGAGGCACTGGTGAGGTGGGGGCATATGCGACAGTCTGCCCTATTAACCAAAGAAATTTTTATTCTCCATTAGATACACTCATTCACAATCCCCGGTCCTCAGGGCCACACTTGTCTACATTCACCTCTCAGTAGCATAGCTTCCTTCGCCTGATGTAAGATGTAATGGAAAAGCCCCATAATCCAAGATTTTTCTTCAAACACAAGTAGTCTTGCTCAGTTATTTCACAAATCCATTAGAAATCAGGACTCTTGATGTTTCTTGTACAGCCATGCAACAGAGGCCCAGAACTTGCACTGTGTCCGTGGGAAAGGCAGGCAGAGGCCAGTGGTCTCCCCACCATGGGCAAGATGGCTCAACAGTAATTCCAGGTTAGACTGTCTACCAGACAGAGCTAGGTCAAGACCAAGGGCTCAGCTGCCGGGGCTCCCTAGCAGAAACCTGCAGGCGGAAAGGATGCTGGCAGCATTAGCAGCAAGGCTTGTCTCAGTCCCTTCCCTTCACTTGACCCAGAACTTACCACTCTCCCCTGGCTGACACTGCTTCCTTGCGCACTAGTCTCTTCTTGTCATCAAGGGGCTTGGCTAATGCCCGGATCACCTGTGGTTTGTATGGCAGCAACTGTGGAGTCAGAGGAGAAAATCTTAGCTTTGTTCAATCATCGCAACGAAAAGTGCTGTTTCTTTGACTCTGTATAACTAATATTTGGAAGAAAGCAAAACGTGTTCTATTCTTTTTTTGGTGCTGCAGATTGAACCAGGGCCTGGTGTATGCTAAGCATATGCAATATGTTCTATTTTTTAGTGATTCCAGAGGAAGCCAAGTGGTAGGATAGCCATTCTTTTATAGGATGGTTAGGATTTACTCAGTCCACTTTGGCCCCGAGGGTGGCGGGAACTCTGTGCCTATCTGTACCTTGTAGTTCATATCTCAGTCACACTGCAGGGTAGCTAATCCCACTTGACAAAGGCACAGAGTACTTCTTTGGCCCTTCTAAGAGGTTCCCTGGCCAGAAAGGACAGCTGAGGTACTCACCACAGGAGTGGGCAGGTGAGTGAGAGCGTGCATACACTGCAGTGCTGCGATCCGGACAGCCTGGAACACAACCAGGAGGAGGTGAGTGGATACCTGAGGAGAGATAAGGTGCCCAAGACATGCTGGGGCTTTTTCAACGCACCATGGAAGGGCTGGAGCTGAGGTTCAGAAACTTGGTGACCAGTGTGTCAACATGAAGACTCATGACCTGAGGTGCTTCCAGTAGAAGAGGCTGAAGGCAGCTCAGAGTAGACAGCTGGACCACAGAATCTGAGCAGGACAGGGCCTCCAGCAGCAAGGAAAGAAGCTAAGAGGCAACAGGAAAGGGACGGATGATCATATGATGTTTCTGGTCCTCTTCCTTCTCCCCTCTCTAGCTCCAGCTATGGGAGAACAGCTTTGTTCCTTGCTTGGAGGCCGACTGCATAACTTACTGTGGGCAGCTCTGGCAAGAGCACAGGCTTGGGCAGCCTGTGGAGTACATGAGACAGACCCTTCAGATAGTTTGGCTTCACGTCTGTAAGAAGAGAAGTTTAAGGGAGAAATTAGGCTTAGATATTTAGCTTGAGAGTTCAATATCTGACTATACTGGGATATCAGCCTATAAAAAGAGGTGTGTGGGGGAAATAAAGTCCCTCGAGTTCAGATTAAGCAAGGTAGGGCTGGGGATTTAGCTCAGTGGTTATAGTGCTTGCCTCACAAGCACAAGGCCCTGAGTTTGATCCCTGGCACCAAAAAAAAAAAGAGCAAGGTATGTGTCCCTATTAAATAAGTAAGTGGAGCAAGAATCTGGAATTTTAACTTTCTATGTACACACTACAGTATAGCTGTAAAGTAGCATTCGGGTCCCAAATTATTTTAGGGACTGTGGCCAAGAGAAGGATAGGTATCCATACCTGGAGCCCTTCTTACCTTGGGGAGCAGCATGGAAGCCTTGGACCAAAGCAGGCACATTGTCTGTGAAGAATCGCTGGCGAAACATGATCCGTACTTCAGCATGGCCAGCGCGAGTCAGCACATCAGTGCAGTCAGACATGAGCAGAGAGAAGCCATCAGCTGCTGCTGGGCCTAACTCTGGGTCACTCAAGAGGCCCATGAGCTGGAGAAAAGAGAGACTTTCAACACATCACAGGAGAGCAATCTTTTTTTTGGGGGGGGGTGCTAGGAATCAAACTCAGGACCTCGTGCTTACTAGGCAAGTGCTCTACCACTTTAGTTAAATCCCCAGCCCCTGGAAAACAATCTTCTTTTGAGGGGGTGGTGCTGGGAATCGAACTCAGGACCTTGTGCTTGCTAGGCAAGCACTCTAACTACTGAGCTAAATTGCCAGCCTGCCTGGAGAACAATCTTGACAGTGAGGATGGAAGTCATTTCTAGGAGCAATGGAGTTAATACGAAGTTCTGTTTAGGTCCTAGTTCTGTCTCCCAGAAAGGACTTACCTGAGCTGTAAGGGAGGAGTTGAGAGGATGGTATCTGAGTACTAGGGCCTTTGTTACCTGGAGAGAGGTAGAGAGAGAGTTGTTACAGGGAGAGGGGGCAGGGGGAGAGGGAGAGAGGGAGAGAGTGGCGGGGTAGAGTCCTAACATTCAAACCTCAAAACCCTGAGACACAGCTGCTTATGGGTCAGCGTCAAATAGGGATATTTTACTTAGTCACAACTGCTGTCTAATCAGAATCACTTGACCTCCTTACCCAGAGCAGCAGTGTGAAGGCCTGATGACGAGAGGGACCAGAGCCCAGGCCAGCCTCCACTGCATCCACAGCCAGCTGCAGGAATTCATCCAGCTGCTGCCCTGAGAAAGGAGGACACGCTGATGCAATAGCAACATAGTTTTCCTTTAATGACGAATCATGGAAATCATTTGACTGCAGAGCATCTGAGAAACCATTAGAAAAAGACAGTATCACTTTGCCTGTGGACAAAATGATAGAACACCAGCATGAAAGCCTGGTACAAAATTCTCATGATGCAGGGGTACTGGCATTTGAGAGAGGGTTGCTTACTCTCACTGAAGACTTATCCATGACATTGCCACTACTAGGGCTGGAGAATACCTTTTTTTTTTTGGCCCCTGTCATGCTTAGCCCAATTTTGGTTTTGATTCTTATCCTAAGGGCTGTCCAAGGGGCAGTGCCTGAGCAGGTGAAGCCCTATCATGTTATGAGAAAGACTCCTTTTTTAAGGAAATCTAATGAGGAATGAACTTGAAGATTCTTTTGGTAGGTGATTTGGGGAGACTCTGACCCAAGCTCATTCCAGTACCTGCAGGGTGTTTGTTGAGGAGTCCTGCAAAGCACTTGGCGGCAGCAGTGGAGGAGAAGGGGCAGCTGTGGCAGCAGCTCAGTTCCAAAAGCTCCTGCATGAGTTGGTTCAGCTGAGGGATTTCCACCTACAGAAAACCTGGCCATGTAATCGACCCAGAAAACACTTGAACGCCAACAGAATCCCAGTAGAAAGTGGCAGCAGGAACAAGGGTGGATGAGAACTACTCCAATGAAGTAAGTAAAATATCAGCTTGGCTGTGGCAAATTTCTACCCAGAAATCACCTGAGATCCAACTCCTCAAATGTGCTCACTTACATTTCGAGGCAGGGAACAGACAAAGGCCATAAGCAGTGCAACCAGCCGCCTCTGGCCCGAGGAGCCATCCTATAAAGGAAAAAGAGCCCTATCAAGCAGGTCCTGCAGCAGTAGGTTTGTCTGCCTCCATAACTATCCCAGATTAGCCCTGAAAAATGTTTGAAGAACATAAATTCCAAGATTCTCTTCCGTCTGATTCATCAGATTGTCACCTGGAATGGCTGGAATCTGCTTGGGAAGCTGTTTTCAGGCAGAAAGGAGGTGTTGCCGTCCAAGAAGAGGGACACTATGCGGGTGACACTCTGGGCTGCTACCCTGGGGGCAAAGTACTTGGTGTTATCAAGGAGCTAGGATTCTAAGGCAGCCCTCCCCTTTATGCCAGTGCCTTTCAGCCTAAGGTTCTCATTAGGGCCACTGGGTCAATAGGACAGGCCATGATCACTCACATTCAATGAATATTAATTTCATATATATTATGTGCCTGGAACCATTCCCATTCTAGACTCTGGTGATAGAGCAGTAGACTAGAGAGATTAAATTGCTATTCTCTTAGAGCTTACAATTTAATGGAGAACTCAGTGGATATATTTTTAAAATGCTCTACAAGTAATTCTGCAGCTAAAAACTATTAGCCAATAGCTTAACCACTCCCATGGTGCGCAAATCACCTCCCTTTTGCTTCATCAGTCAAACTTAACTGCCTCTACATTTATGTACAGGTACAAGGACAGCTGACAAAGGAACTGTCCGTTGCTTCTGGAGATTGCTCTCTTCCCTAGGTTCAAGCCACATTCACAGTTACGCTCACTCTGGGCTTAAGTGGGTGGTGGCAGTGCCAATGACAGACACCATGGCAGCCAAGACCTCATCCTTCAGCAGCACTTCTCTCAAAACCGAGGGCTCCTTCTCTGCAAAAACAAAACACCAACACACATACATACACATAACCACAAGGCCATGACGATGGTTCAGAAATCCAAATGGTTAATTAACTCCTACCTTCATCATGATGGGCTTGCCTCTAGCTGAAACAGTTCTTTTTTTTTTTTTTTCTTTTGGTGCCAGGGATCGAACTCAGGGCCTTGTGCTTGCTAGGCAAGCACTCTAACCACTGAGCTAAATCCCCAGCCCCAAAACAGAAGTTCTTAAATCTGTCCTTTAGCAGTGCTGTGGTCTTGAGAAACAGCAAGCCCCCAAAACAGCAGTGGGCTAGATGAGCTGGGACCCTGGAACCCTTAGAAACATTGTGCAAAATCCTTATAGTAGGCTCATATGAATGTTCCAGCATCAGAACTTGGAATGTTGACCTTTTGAGAATTTTAAGAAAACCCAGATTTGTCTTTATGGACCCTTCTTTATAGCAGCTATCATATACCAGGCACTTATGGTGTGACCAGAGACAACAACTTATTTTAATTCTTACCAACTGCTTTATGAAATAAATATGGCCGCCCTCCCCGGTACTGGAAATTGAACCCAGGGCCTTCACACTGAGCTACATCCCCAGCTCTTTTTGAGACAGGATCTCACTAGGTTACCCAGTCTGGCTCAAACTTCTGATCTTCTTGCCTCAGTGCCACAGAATGCTGGGATTACAGACGTGTGCCATCATGTTCGCAATAGATAACGACTTTTTATTCTCATTTTGTAAGTGAGGGAGCTGAGGCTTAGGAACCTAACCAAGCCTGCTAGGCTACAAAGCCCAGTTGTAACTATAACATAGCAATGAAAGGGAAACAAAGTGTGCACCTTTTTTGAATGTTGCTAACTAGTAGATTTTGCTTCTTGCCATTGTTCATGTTGGCGCCTTTTGTCCTGAAGTAGAATCTCATTTACAGACCCAAAGGAAGTAACACTGATGGTACAAAATGCAGTACCATCAATACCCAGAGGGTGGCAGTGCTGTGCAACAATAGCAGAAGGCCGAATTCCAGGAGGATGGGAGAAGCGGAAAAAGTTACCTGGCATGGAAGCCTGAACAGCCAAGGCAAGCAGGCAAGGTACAGCCGTCTGATGGAAATACCAGCAGCTCTCAGGGTCCTGCTGGCATTTTTCTGCCACCTGCTGGAGACTCTGACAGACAGCAATAACATCGCTGGGTCCTCTAACTACATTCCCTGTGTGGTGAGAAAATGTGTTCTCTTTAAGATGTTCTCACAAACACTTCCAGGTATTTCTGATACAGCAGACAAGAAGAACAGCCAAAGACAATGACAACAGACCAAGAATGTCTGATTAAAGAGCAGAGCCATTGTATTCTCTTGGCTGTGTGTATGTGTGTTTTACCTCTATTCAGATTTCAGAGTTGAGGCCAGTTCCGTGGTAGGCTCGGTAACACAAGTATTCACTGACAGACATTCTCTCCTTTATTCTTGCAACTCTAAAAGTATCACTTCTCTCACCTCACAGAAGAGTACATAGAGGCTCATGAAATTATCAGTGTTTCTTCCAGGGTCACAGGAAGTGCAAAGTCAGAAATCAGACCCATGTCAGGGTCTGAGTCCAGTGTTCTTTCCACTACCGAACAGCTGCTGATCAAGTGTGCATACCTGGGTATACCTACAATTGCTCGGCAGTCTAGGACAGGGAGCTTAGATTAGTTAGGAACCAGGGTGACCATGCATAGGTTCCCAGTGGCAACAGTTGCTGTAACTCTGGCCTTGTAGCAGTGCTTCTCAAATTGGCCAGTGCCTGCAAGTTACCTGTTCACATTATTTTTGAGACAGGGTCTTGCTATATAGTTCAGGCTGGCCTTGAACTTGTGGTGATCCTCCTGCCTCAGTCTCCCAAGCGCTGGGATTACAGGTGTGTGCCACCCAGCTCCAAATGTAGATTCTTTCTAGTGAGGTCCTACGATTCTACATTTCTAATGAGTTCGTACTTACTGCCCAAGCTATGTTTGGTGGATGTATTTTGAGTATCACCATGTTTTAAAGTAGTGCTTCTTAATTCTGATCCCACATGGAAATCAACAGGGTACTCTTTCTAATTACTGTTGTTCAAATTCCAATCCTCAGAGACTGATACAATAGGACTAAGGCCCAGCATCAGTATATTTCTTTTTTTTTTCTAAGTTTACCATGTTCATAGAAAAGCAAATATTGTGTTTCAAATAATGCCTACTAGAGCCTGGGAAGGGTATGGAGTGGGGAACTGAGTGAGGATTATTACCAAGTACAGGAATGCTGTTGGATAGGAGGAATAATTTCTAATGTTCAACAGCACAATAGGGTAACTATGGCTGATAACAATTACTTGATATTTCTTTTCTTTTCTTTCTCTTTTCCCTGCTAGGGATCGAATCCATACCCTCACTAAATGAACATTTCAAAATAGCTAGTCGAGAAGATTTTGAATGTTCCCAAACAAAGAAGTAAGTATGTGAGGTGACAAATGATGTACAGCTATAATTAGAACCATTTCTTAAGAGGTATTGACTCCAACCCGGGCTGCAGTTCCTCTTTTAGCCCAGCTACTTAATTATTCCGGGCAGTTTACCTTTGTTCATCCTCCAGAGGTGCTCCAGCAGCAGAGGCAATGTCTCCTTGACAATGCTGGGATGTGTTGAAATAGCTGACAAAGCTTGCAGACAGCACAGATGCTGTGAGCATTTGGTTGACCCATCCCCTTTAGCCAAGCCAGACTCCCCTGAAAGCAATCAGGGAGACAAGGTTTCACTTTGTGATGGTATGAAGGGTTCTAAAGCCTTGCTGGGGTGGGCTGGGCTACAGAAGACTATTAGCCACACATACCTCTGTGCAGCTCCTCAGCAAGCCTGGGTACTAGATGGTTGCTGAAGGCCACAGGGTAGAGTTTGGCCAGGGCTCCCGATGCTTCCAGTGCTGCCACCTTGCTGGGGCACAGAGCACATTAACATTAGCATCAGCTAAATAGGTCTACCATTCTCTTGCTGAGGACTGTCATCAGGCAGATCTAGGAATATGGGCACCCAAGGCTACCTGGCTAAAGAACAGGACTCAAATACCTACACCACTGAGTTGGACAGGGCAGCCCCATATCTCTCCAACTGGTTAGCTCCCGAAGGAAAGACAAGGGTCAGAAGCATACAGCCCTGGTCCTTGCTGTGTCTGTGCTGTCAATGCAGAGGCAGGGAAGAGCTTGCTCTACCTTCCTGCTTTAGAGTCTCACCAACTCTGGGACTCATCCTCCAGGAAGCTCAGTCTATACAGATGACCCACTGCCTGCTCCAAGTCCCCAGAAGACAGGAAATCTGTGGGTATAAAGGAACACAAATCTCAGTTTTCTTCCCCTGCAGCCACCACAACCTTGCCCAAAACACTAATAGAAATCCTAAATCACCCAGCATTCTAGTTTTCTTAATATAGAACACTGCAAGAAAGGGATCAATCTTTTCTCTTTTCCTTAAGAAGTACCTGGCTGGGCACCCAGTACTGTGAGTGCACGGATGCCAACAAGCTGAAGCTGGGCGCTGGAGTGTGTTAGGGCTGTGAATACCAATGAGCACAGCTGGTCCTTGAAGCTACTCAGAGGCCTTTCACCTAGGGAGAGACAGAGGCCAGGTTAGAAGAAAGCCATTACATTTCACATCCCTGACTAAGCAGTGCTGCAAAGGTGACTAGGGGTAGATTTTAATAGCTTAATCCACTGTGTGTCCAAGAAGCCACTAGAAACACAAAAAGGTCTCATCCATTCAGTGTTTTCTTTTGTTTGTCTTCGGGACAAGAGGACCACTATTCTAGACTACTTTTCTTGTCCTGCTATTCTTTATGGGCCACAGGACTCAATAGCCCCCAGGATACCTCAATGGGAAGGTAACCTCACCTCTGTCTTCATAGCTCCACTTCTGCTGCAGCTTCAAGAAACCCAGGATCATTTCAAGGAGTGTCCGCCGCTGGTTGCTCTGTAATGTTTCAAGGGGTACTGGAGTCAGAATATTTTAAAGGATTTCAACTCTGCTATTCTGGATCTGGTGAGAATTAGCCTTAGTGCATGACTAAGTCTGGGAAAGAATGAACAAAGGAACAAATGGGAGTGAAACCCCAGATCTACCTGGGCCCAAGCTAAAGCTTCAACCTCTCTCTCTTCTGAGAAAGGATCCTGGCATTCAGGTCCCATTGTCTCCTGCAAAGACTGTGCTCCTTTACCTGACTGTGCTTGTGAAACTGTTCCAGCAGTAAAGGTAGTACGTTGCGGATAATGTAGTCACAGGCCCGGGCAGATGCACCTGCAGCTGCCTGCAACAGCTTGGCACTAGGCCACACCAGTTTCATGTCCGGTTCACACAGATGGTGCCTGCAGTCTAGAGAGGCAGCAATCACAGACCTGGGGAGTAGGCCAAATGTTGCCTGACTCCCCTACAGTCCACAGAGGTTGGAGACTGAGACCTGGAACAGTTTAGTGGCAGTTACTACTCAAATTGTCTTCAAATCAAAGTAGAGCTGCAGCCCCCAAATCACTGAACATATGAAGGGTCATGGGCCCTTGAGGAATGTTCTCTCTATTGTGCTCACTCCCCTTTCTGGCTGCCAAAGTTCCATTACCCTGTAGGATGTTGCTCAGGAAGGAATTAAGAAGGTCCTCGGCATCAGCCCTCAGCACAGAGCGAGACAAACATGCAGTCAGGGAATGAAGGGCTGCCAGGCCTTCTGCCTCCACCTGCTCACTTGCTGTCTGGAACACCTGTCAGAGGGATCCCATGGCTACTGAGGTGAGCTTGCACCAAATGAGATCCCACCCATCCACTGTCTATTTCCTCAGGGAGGAGGGCTGAGAACTTCTTTTTGGTGGTACTTGGGATTGAACCCATGGCCTCTGCACTGAGCTATATCCCCAGTTTTCTTTTCTTATTTTGAGACAGGGTCTTACTAAGTTGCCGAAGTTGGCTTGAACTCGTGATCATTCTGCCTCAGTCTCCCAGAGTGCTGGGATTTTAAGTGTGGGCCACCATACCCAGCAGTTCAGAACTTTCGGGGCACAGCAACAGAAATCAACTCCCAACTGAGTGTCTTCTCCGCTGGTTATCTTCACCAAGTCCCTACTTCCCCAAGTGAGACACGTAACCTTTAAGAAACACTACGTCAGGTCTGAACAGTGGCTGTTGTGATTCCCCTATCCTAAACCACTCTCTTCTCTGTTTAGTATGTGCCCACACCAAGACCCACACTCCTTGCCATGGGAATAGAGGAAGTGGGCACCATGTAACAGTGATCACTAAGCTCTCACCAAGTAGCTGGCCCACGCACAGAAACTGTTTCCCTTTCATTCAACTAGAAGTATGTCCTCTTACTTGCCTACTGAATAACCAAGCACAGTACCCTGACCCTTGGGACAACAGGGAAGAGGACAGGGTTCATTATTTCCCCTCATGACTGACTAATGGGAATCAATAGTAGTGAATTTATTTCAGTAATACTCACCTCTCTGCGGACAGAAGCCCAAAGGCTGGGAAGGAAGTCCTTCAGTTCCTTTTGTCCATACACAGCACAGCAAGCATTCTGCCAAGGCAACAGCAAGTATCAGCTAGCTATACACTAAGATATACTGGGATAGGCAGGTTCCTCAGCATAAAGACACCTAAAGGAGCCTGGCTCTCAGCAGAAAAGCCAGCAGATGTCACAACAGTCTTCCCTGGGGCACAGAAAAATGGGAGCTCACTCTAATGACAAAGAAGCATAAAGTGGACGTCTGGTCAGCCTTTCCTCAGCTACCACTCAGTTACTATAGGACAAGAAAACAGGCAGCTGGAGACTTTAGGTCAACACACAGGCCCAAATCTTGGTCATCCCTCTTGAGACTCGTGGGCAGTTTTCTGCTGTCTAAAAATCTGTATCTTTTAGTATTTCTAACTTCTCTAAAGATATTTAAATCCTACAAGGAGAAAAAATCACTCACCAGAGTCTGTAGAGAATCCAGCTTGGCACTCAGAATTTCAGAATCCACCTTCTCAATCAATAGGGGCAGTAGGAACTGTGGGAGAGAAGAAGGAACTTAAGCCTGATATAGGGTCTGAGTGACAACAAAATCAATCATGTCCTTGCTGCCACCAGTTTCAAAGCATAGGTGCTACATAAAGGAGCTATACTTAAGTCAGGAGTTGTGACTGTAAGCTACCTTTCCTCCTAAACTCTGACCAGAGTCCTCATTACCTGAAAATTGGCAAGTGGGCAAAACTAAAGGATTTTAAAAGACAGCATCATCTAGGGATGGGACTATTTCAAGAGGTGGTAAAGTTTTCTATATCAAAAGTCTAAGATACTTGCCACACAAGATGACCACAGGATGTCATACTCTAAAATGTATACTAGATCTTTCTTTCCTCCAAGGCTTTACCATTCTTTCTTCAGGGCCTTCTCCAGGCACAGACTATCCACCCTAACACTGGCTACACTTACCTCAGCAAATCGTGGTGTAGAAGCCAGCACCACTCGAAGACTCAGGATGAGATCTTCTCTCTGGATACCATGGGGATCATTAGGTGGCTGGAAAGGGAGAAAGGCCATGGATAACTTTTCAGCCCACCCTTGAACATGGGCTCAAACCCCGTAAATTTATAGAATAGGGTGATATTTATACCCAATCTAGCAGGACAGTATGATATGAGGCCCCAGGAAGAAGACATGCTTGCTCTTCTGGGTTCTCTGAAAATTTTTGTTTTTTAGGCCTTTAGTTTATCAATCTTATCACATGTTTTCTATTTGATCTATTGTTTTACCACTCAGGGTTAAGCATCCTTAACTTTCTGGTGTACTGCTTTCTTCTCTGTGTCTGTTTGCTCTGTATATATGATTCACAATTTATTTTTACACAATACATTAAGAACATTAAAGAAATGCTATTATTCTTTTATAACATTAGTTTTAGTTTTTATTGTTTCAGCCACAGATTATTTAAATAATTCTTTGCTAGGTGTTTCTATTTTTTCACCCATATAAAAAGTAGTAACTCTGACAACATGAAAAGGATTGATGGTTAATTTGTCAAGATTAAAAACATGGGAGTTAGGGATTCATCTCAGTGGTAGAGTGCTTGCCTAGCAAGCACAAGACCCTGAGTTCGATCCCCAGCAACCCCTGAAAAACAAAACAAGATTAAAAACATGAATCAGATTTTCCTTTTCTTTGAAAACTACAGCATAAATTCAATATAGGGATTTTCTTTTTCTAAAGACAAAGTTATAGATCAAAGAACAGAATAAGAGCTACTAGCAACAACATTTTAGAAGCTGAAAAGCAAAGCAGATTGATAAGAAGAAAATAACTGAACAGACCCAAGATAAAAGAATTCTAAGGGGGTGCGGATTTAGCTCAGTGGTTACAGTGCTTCCCCAGAAAGTGCAAGGCCCTGAATTTGATCCCCAGCATCCCCCCCACCAAAAAAAAAAAAAAAAAAAGGAAAAAAAAAAAGAATTCTAAGTAGACTTGGGTGGGGAAGGCTGGATAAATATCTATACACTGTAGTATACACTGTAGTCCTCAAAATGCTTTGGAGTTGGAAGTTCCATGCGCCTCTGGATTGGGAATTGGGCTAGAGAACCAATGAGTCCCTAGATTGCTTCAATGTGCCTCCCTGATGGCAGTAAAATCTGGAGGTTTAATTTTTTGGAGCAGGCAAGACAGAGAAGAAGCAGGTGCAGCAGAGGGCCTCAGTGCTGCATCAGAGGAGGTGTCTAAGACAGAGTACTGAGTGATATTTTCAGCTCCTCTGCTTAAAATCAGATTGCTCTTCATAGACAAACCTAAGATCTTTCTCTGGGAGGACCTGACTAACCAAGGGAAAGAACTCTGGGGCTTTCCCAGACTGTCCGAGTTAGCCAATCTGTAGTGAAGCTCACATTTAATGAGCTCGTTCTATGTGCTCAGAACTTCTACTTGACTTTATAATCCTCATTTTGAAACACAAATAAACTCCCAAAGACTAACAAAATAAACTGAAAAAAACTTGGAGGGAACAAAGATTATACAGGAAGAAGAGATATTTAAAAATAACACCTCATTAATTTTTTTCTTTTTTTCTTTTTTTTGGTGCTGGGGATCGAACTCAGGGCCTTGTGCTTGCTAGTCAAGCACTCTACCACAAGGCAGGCACTCTAACCACTGAGCTAAATCCCCAGTCTCATTAATGTTTTTAAAGAAAGCTGCCGGTGAGGGTGTTTCGCTTCTTTGTCAAAGATGAGGTATTTGAGTGTGCCTGGGGTTGTTTCTCCATCCTCCAATCTATTCCATTGATCCTCAGGTCTGTCTTTTTTGCCAGTACCATGCTGTTTTTAATACTGTAGCTTTATAGTATAGTTTTATGTCTGGGACTGTGATGCCCCCAGCTTTTCCCCTGTTGCTTAGGATCGTTTTTGCTATTCTTGGTCTCTTGTGGTTCCAGATGAAATTCATGATTGTCCTCTCTAATTCTTTGAAGTATGTTAGTGGTATCTTGGTTGGAATTGCATTAAATCTGTATAGTAGTTTAGGAAGTATAGCCATTTTCACGATGTTGGTTCTTCCTACCCAGGAACATGGGATGTCCTCCCATTTTTTGATATCCTTTTCAATTTCTTGTTTTAGGGTGCTGTAGTTTTCGATGTAAAGGTCTTTTACTTCTTTTGTTAGATATATTCCTAAGTATTTTATTTTTTGGGTGCAATTGTGAAAGGTATATCTTTTGTTATTTCTTTTTCGGTGGGTGTATTGTTTGTGTATAGGAATGCTATTGATTTTTGGGTGTTGATTTTGAAATAAATCAGACACTCATGAGCACATATCGAATTGTTTCTCTGATATGAGAGACCATAATTGTAAATAAGGACAAAGAGGTGTAATAGATATTATATAAAAGGAGGATGGTATGCAGAGGAGAGGAGTACTAGAAGGAAAGAAGGGGAAAAGCAGAAAGGCAACGGGGTGAGAGGGGAATGGGAAAATATGGAAAATGATGAATGAACCTGCTGTAAATAGGGAGGGAGGGTGCGGGGGGGGAAGAGGGGGGAGAACCAAGATACATCATGTATAGGTACAGAATTAATGTAATGAATGTGACCATTGTATGTAGAATGTACCAATACATGTTCTTGGTTTAAAATTAAAATTAAAAAAAATAAATAAAAAATAAAGCAAGCTGCCGGGCATGGTGGTACATGCCTGTAATCCCAGCACTCGGGAGGCTGAGGCAGGAGGATTGCCATGAGTTTGAGGCCAGCCTGAGCTACATAGTGAGTTCAAGGCCAGCCTGAACTACATAGCGAGACCTTGTCTCAGGTAAACAAACAAACAAATAACTAGAGCTATTAAAAAAAAAATTCAGAAGTCAGTAACAATAAAAAGCTCTTAGAAATTTAAAACTTGAGTGCAGAAAAAAAGTCTTGGCTTGATTAAGAAAAACATTCCCATAATTATCTGTATATTATCTGTTTGCATGTTTATTTTACCTAGAATATTCCTGGGAAAACACATAAACAGTTGGGAATAAAGATTATTTCTAAAGGGAAAATGAATATAGTAGTAAAAGAGTATGAAAGAGGCTTAATTCTTTACCCCTTTATATGTTGACTTCTGCTCATTTTATTACCTTTCAAGAAAATGTATGAGATACTCTTCCTTCAATTTATAAATGCATATTATTCTTTGATTTAGCAATTTCATTTTTAGGAACGTTGTTGTTAAATCCATGTATATAAGTTGCAGCACTGCTTTTAACAGTAAAAGATTAACAAAAATCTTTATCCAATAGAGAACTAGAAAATTAGATATTTCCACATAAAGGAGTATTATGTAGACATAAAGAGCAAGAAAGCTAATTTATATACTGATAAGGAACTCTCCAAGATATACATATACTGATAAGTGAAAAAAAGAAGCAAAGTATAGGAAATGTGTCTGTTTGTATATGCTACTATGGGGAAGAGGGTAGAATTTACTTACATAAGGATGAAAAGGTTCTGTAAAGATACAGATATAACTGATAAAACTGGTTGACTGAAGAAAAATGCGGCAGTAGCAAGATGTTTCAATCTTTTGTACCTTTTTTTGGTGCTGGGGATCAAACTCAGGACTTTGTGTTTGCAAGACAAGCACTCTAACCACTGCGCTAAATCACCAGCCCTTCTTTTGTACCTTTTAACTTTGAATTATGTGAATGTATTATCTTTTCAAAAACAAACAAAACAGAACAAAAACAGAAAAACCTGGTAGCCAACCCAGTATCTTTCAACATTTCAAAGGGACAAACTCTTTCTGGGTTATAAAGGTGAATGATTGTCAGAGAAATGAAAAGAATTTCAAGGGAGGTGGTCCCATGCATTATGATACCAACTGAAACAAACTGGTAAATCCAGTGAGTGGTACCTCAGTTCATGAACTTGATTCTTTGCACGATTCTGGTCACAAACCAAGTTTGACAAGAACCGGATCAAATTCACTGGTTAGGTTCAATGTTGACCTTATGGGAAAATTTGTTTCGGTTCTCCTCTAGTTCAGTGTGTGACCAGAATTGTGGAAAGTTCATGAACTGAGATACTGCAATTCCCATAGCAAAGACGGGTGTGGCACTTTTTATTTATTTATTTATTGGGCTGTGGCACTTTAAAGTGAGAGTCAGCAGTCAAATGTTTGGTGTGCTGCAAAAGAACTTTCGTTTCTTCCACATTAGTAATGCTTCCAGTACATATACCCACAGTGATGAGACCCCGACCATTTGGAAGTAGAAATCAAATGCAGAGTAGGCAGAAGGTCCAAGAAAGTCAAAGCAATTATGTCCTGAACATAACTGTGCTCAGTTGTGCCTTTTTTCTGTTCTGTCAATTTCTATTGCCTGAGATATCCTCTCCAACTCCAGAATCATATCCCATACATTGCTCTGAAACCAACCAAAATCCTCTTATCTGTGAGGTGAGCTCGTGGTTTTTTTTTGTTTTATTTTAAACCAAGAACATGTATTGGTACATTTTACATATAATGGTCACATTCATCACATTTATTTTGTACCTGTCCATGATGCATCTTGGTGAGCTCATGTTTAACTCTGTCTTCTCAGAACTACAGCACTATTCATTTTGGTACTTAACCTCTTATTGTTATTTAAATGTTTCAACCTTCAAAGGCAGGGACCACATTTTACAGTCTTGTAGGTCTCAGCACTAAGTACACTGTTAAGGAACTTAAGGAGTCCCCTAAAATATCTGCTGATTTGAATACTTCTTCCAACATCAAATGCTCTTCTATTTCCCAATTTAATAAAAGCTAATTCTGTGAGAATTTTATTACTCTTGTGTGTGCATATGTGTTTTTCTGGGGATTGAACTCAAGGCCCCATTCATTCTACACTAAGCTACATCTCCATCTCCAGCCCTATTCACGAGGATTTTAAATGTTAAGTCTGAGGATTGTTCATTTTGCTCATTGTACCCTCAATTCCTAAAACAGGGCATATATACCACAGGTACTTAATGAATATTTAAATGAAAGAAGAAAGGCGATACTCACAGGAGTAAAATCAATAGGAAAATAACAGGATGTCACTTCAAACAACTCCTCCACGAAGGGGCCTGTGGCAACAGGGAAGGACAGGTTGACTTAGCAGCTTCATTTACGCGACAAGCCTCAACCACCTAATTCGTGGCTACCAAGACATACCCAGACTGTAATCCCTGACGATGAGGTCATGGACAATGTGGAAAGCCACCAGAAGGTTACGGGGATCTTTTTCCCCATCCATCACCTGGATGAAGCCAAATGTGAAGTCAGCTCCTAGACCTTTTAGCTCTGGGAAGGAGAGAACAAGGTCACTACTGTTCCATGGAATAGGAAGCCTGGGCTTTCTCCTAGGAGACCTGTGTTGTTCTGCTTATGTGCTCCCCTTTCCTGCCTTACAGAGCAGACCCTTTTTGTTTTCCTATTCTGAGAGGTATGCAGAGAAGAGATGTGTAACAATACGCACATATTATAGTGGAAAGCATTTAAAATCTTTACTACACTGGGAGAGTGGATCCCCCAGTCTTTCTTTTATCATTCTCAGAGTTTTAGCGCTTCTATATAATTCCCAAACTACAATGGGTCCTGTTAATGGGGAAAAAACAGTTAGTGTGTACTCGCTTTTTAGATTTTCTACAACTCTGTTGTTTACCTTCTTCCCGCGTTCGCATGAAGTTGGTGATGATACTGTAGACTGTGTGTCGGTCCACCTGCAGCAGGGACTTAGGGATGAGGGAGAAAGGAAATAAGGGAAGAAATTGCTCGAAGGACACTTCAGTTGATACAATTATTTCATACTTCACAATCTCTAATGTGGACAATTCTCTTTATAGCAGCATAAGATCAACCTAAGAGGAGCTGCAGAGAAAGAGCATGGCTACTGACCTAGCAGCATGGCAGTGATGCCAAGAGCCCAAACCTATCTGATACATGCCTTACTTTCTTCAGGTATAGGACGGTACAGATCAGATATAATCGCATGCAGCCCTCCCTTTCCTTATTCCACAGAAAGGAATAACATATAAACATGGTCACAAGATCTAGAGTTCAGAACTTAAAATGGCAATATGTTTGCCATCTAATTCTAGTTATATCAAAGGGTAGGAGACAAAATAGACTACCACATGATTATTACCACTCACCTGTACATGAACCTCTTGGAAGATGGCTTTAAGCACAGAGACAGCCAGCCCTGGTGGCAGAGCCACACATAGGCTCTGGGGGAAAGGGAAGATAGGTGAAAACTGAGGAAATTACAGTCTCGTCTCCAAGACACCACCCTATAACAGGTCTGGTTAGCTACAGTAAACATCATAGCATCCTGGTTTCAGAAGAAGTCTAACAGTGAGAACTTCCTCTAGCTGAGTAGTTCTCTGCAGCTCCTTCCAATTCAGCTGTGTGCTAGTCCCCCACAGGATACTTTTATTCTCTTGAGTAAGAAATACAACTGGCTGACATTAATTTAGTCCCACATTTGGGCCTCTGCCCTTCAACATGTGAAGCCTCACCTGCAAAGGGCAAGAAAGGAACTGGACAAGGGCTCCCACAAACTCAGTTATGTAATGAAATGGAGTACTTACAAGTGCCCGCAAACCCTGTAGGACAGACGGGATCACAAGATGATGGTCTTTCAACCGGTTCTCATAGAACAGTATCAGGTGTACCACTGTACAAACCAGATTCATCCATTAGTTTATAGAGGCATAAGGAAGGCCTCCCACAGCTTTGCTCCTTCCTTAAGCCTAGAAGACTCTTCCTTCACCATGAGATACATCCCATCCCCTCCCACATTTGATGGTATCTCTACTAGCTGAACCAGGAAAACAGGGTAAGCTCTTATTATCCTTTCTCACATAGATCCACAGTAAAACCCATTTTCTACCTCATAACTATCTATATAACTGAGGTCTACACCTGGGAGGCTGAGGCAGGAGGATAGCAAGTTCGAGGCTAGCCTGGCTACATAGCAAGTTCAAGGTGAGCCTGAATAGGAGTTTACAAAACTTTTTTTTTTTTTCTTTCATGCCGGGGACTATATCCAGAGCCTCATGTACTGCTTAGTCCTTAAATTTAAAAATTTTTCAATATGTGCAATATACTTTGATCATATTTGCCCCCTTCCCTTTTTTGTGGTATTGGAGATTGAACCCAAAGCCTGCAAACTTTTTTTTTTGGTGCCAGGGATCAAACTCAGGGCTTTGTGCTTGCTAGGCAAGCACTTTAACCACTGAGCTAAATTCCCAGCCTACAAACTTTTTCTTAAAGGCCCAGAGAGTATTATAGGTTTACAGGAAAACTGCCATTGCTATTATTCAAATCTGCCACTATAACCTAAAAGCAGCATAGACAATAGGTAAATAAATGGGTGTCGCTGTATTTTGGCAAAACTACTTTTCCTCTCATCTGGAAAACATTACTTTGTCCAATTTATAAAATGGGGAGATTCACTGAAAAAATCACCTAAGGCTGTATCTGAAACCCATGTTTCTTGTGTCTTAATTTTAATCATCTCTGCCCACACAACAATGAAGAGAGAGGACCCTAAATTAGCTCTTACATTATGCCCTCTCTCCCAAAAGAGCTGGCTTCAATAGACATAGAATGTCTTGGCTCAGCAATCCAGGAAGACATTCCCACTAGTGATGCCAGTACCTTCCTTCTCCAGGAGCAAGGAGTGACACTGGAGCAGCACCTGTGACAAAAGCTGGATACCTCGTGCCCGAGTTCGGGGTTCTGGATTCTCCAGAGAGGACCTGGAAGAGAGTAGGATGGGGATAATCTATCATTAACTAGTTCAAACCTTTGAAGGAATAAATAGTGCTCGCTTCAGCAGCACATATACTAAAATTGAAGGAATAAATATTTTTCAATGAGTCACACTCATCCACAGGGCATATGAGAGTCAGGCTCTGTTAAAAACAGCACTAGAAGGTGCTCCTGAGGTGTATTACAGACACAAGTAAGGACCATGGCCAGAAAAACTAATCCCCAATCTGATCTGGCATCATTAGAGGCACACGTGATACGACAGCCAACTGAAGTGTTTTGTCTCCAGACACGCCCAGCTTGGCAACTACTGGGTTTATGCTCTTTCTCCCCAGGGGTATGATTGTGACATTCCTCTGACATACAGTTTAGCAGCTACCCACAGGGCTTGAAAGATGATTGGTAACTGCAGATTCCACCAAAACAGGAGGATATATTTTTGCAAATTACTACTAAGAAAAAAAAAATGCTGAGAGTGGGGTTGGGGATTTAGCTCAAGTGGTAGAGCACTTGCCCTGAGTTCGATCCCCAGCACCAAAAAAAAAAAAAAAAAAAAAAAAAAAATTGCTGAAAGCAACCACCAAGGTTGGAGACAGGGTGGCACAACACAAAACACCCAAAAATTTAAAACTGGAAGGTTACAGAGATGGCCAGAATAAAAGTTTGAGCCATTTAGTACTGTTGATATGGGAGAAGATGGACTGAAGAAACAAGGTGATGTATCTTCAAAATACCTCTACAAAGATTATACTTAAATATACTAAAGGTAATCTAAACATACTAAAAGCAGGAACAAGCAGGAAGTAAAATACTTCTGAAGAGAGCTAGCTATCGGAGTTACATTAAACCTCAAGGATAAAGGTATATATAATAAGGAGCGATGAGGCAAAAATAAGACCACTCCTGACAGGATCTCTAGGGAACCTGTAGAAAGGTTTCTGCTCAGGAAGAAAACTATGTATTCACATTATAAATGGACCTAGGTATATGAATGTCCATAGCAGCATTATTCAGAATAGCCAAATAATGGAAACAATCCAGATGTCCAGCAATTGATGAAAAGTTAAAATAAAATGTTGTATATCTATACAATGGAATACCACACAGCAAGCCAAGTAATGTAGAACTGACACATGCTACAACATGGATGAACCTTGAAAACATCCTCAGTAAATGAAGCCAGTCACAAAGATCATATATTGTATGATTCTATGAACATGAAATTTCTAAAATGGGAAAATCCAGAAAGATTTCCAGGGGCTGAGAATGGATATGAATAAGTATGAATTTCTTTTTGGAGTAATGAAGATGTCCTAAAATTGATCATGAAGAGGAATGCACAAAACTGTGAATATACAACTAGAAGTCTCAAGGAGCTGGGCATGGTGGCATGAGCTTGGAATCCTGGCACTGAGGAGGCTGAGGCAGGATGAGTCCAAGTTCAAGGCCAACCTGGGCTACACAACAAGTTCAAGGCCAGCTACGTACTCAATGAGACCCTGCATTAAAAAAAAAAAAAAAAAAGCACAGAAATACACACTTTAAAAGGGTGAACTTTATGATACATGAATTTTATCTTAGTAAAATCACAATGAAGTGTATACAAAGGCCAAATGGTCTATTATTAGATAAATACATAGCAGTGATTTCACTTCAATTTCCCCCATTTTGTAGTTTTCCCTGTTTTAGAAGACATGTTGAATGTGACAGTTAACAACTGTTGCTAATAAGCCTTGTCAATTTAAATGGTGTGCTAAGTATGAGATGTGAGAAAAGCAGACATTAGACTATAAGCACACATTTTCTCTGCAGCTTAGACCCCAACGTTATAACAACTTGCTTTTTCAGCCCTTTTCCCAGGCCTTTTCCCTTAGTGGGATCTGATGCAAGATCAGCCTCTGGGCTACTCCGCAGACAGGGCCCACAGCTTGTCTGAGTCAGGTTTGGACAGATTAGAATCCTGTACAGGTTGGGTGGGTCTAAAGAAGCAAGAGAATTCCAGCTCCAAATAAGCAACAGATGATGGCATTCAACCACCTACCTCACCCCCAACCTGTCAGCTGAGTCAGGAGGTAATGTGACCTCCCAAATATTACCCAAAAGAATCTCAGCCAAGCAGTATGAACTCCTTTACCCAAAAACAATTCAAAACACAGGCTTAGTCGGAGACGTTGATGGGGGTGTGGGGAATAGGATGATGGCTCCAGAAGAAGTCCAGGTTTCAAGAAAGCAGCAAGGGGGGCTAAGAATCTAGCTCAGTGGTAGAGTGCTTGCCTAGCAAGTGCAAGGCCCTGAGTTCAAGCCCCCAGTACCACCCACCCCTGCAAAAAAAAAAAAAAAAAAAAGAAAGCAGCAAGGCACAAAAGTAACTTTTTCAGACTTCATAGGCAGGGCTGGAAGAACATTCTAGAACAAAGTCTCTTACCCAAGGGCTTCCACCACTTGTAACACTGTATAGCTGCCGGATTTCACATCTAGAGCAAACAAAAGAAAGAAATGTGAAAAAGCAAAAACACAAACACAAACCCCCAATTACAGCGTTCAATGTCTCTAATTACTGGTGTCTCCTGTCTACCCTATCTTTGTACCATGGGGCCCATTGTGCTTGCCAAGAACCCCACACAGATTAAAAAACATTATTGTAACACTTCAGATATGCAGCTTCAAGTACAAAAGCTGAAAAGGAAGTACATCATTTGCAGAGCATATGGTTGTGTATGTGGAAAATCCAAGAGAAATAAAAATACAAATAAAAAATGTGGTGAGATACAAAATTAATATTATGATATTAAAAACTTTCACAAATATAGACGCAATACCCTATAAAATGACATAAAGGAAAAAAAAGATTATATTTATAATAGCAAAAAAGGTGGGTGAGGGAAACACTAGAAACTTAAATTTAAAAAAGCACAAAATTGGAATCATAAAAACTTTATTTATTTTTGGTTTTTTGAGACAGGGTCTCCACTATGTTGTTCAAGCTGGCCTTGAATTTGTGGCAATCCTTCCGCCTCAGTCTCCCAAGTGCTGGGATTACAGGGGTGTCCCACAAAAACTTTATTTAAAAAAAAAATTTTTTTTTTTTTTTGAGACAGGGTCTCGCTATGTAGTTTAGGCTGGCCTTGAACTCATTATGTAGCCCAGGCTGCCCTTGAACTTGCAGCAACCCTCCTGCCTTGGCCTCATGAGTGCTGAGATTACAAATGTGTACTACCCATGTCCAGCTTTACCACACCTTAAAAACTTTAAAACACTAGTATGAAATCACCTCACAAGTTACAATCACTGTGATAAAAAAAACTGAGATAGAAAGTGGTGAATATGAAGAGAAAAGAGAATACTTATACACTACTGGTGGAAATGTAAATTGGTATAGTCACTATGAAAACAGTATGGAGGTACCTTGAAAAATTTAAAATACAACTACCATATGACCTAGCAATCCTACTTCTAGATGTATATCCAAAGGAGATAAAAGCATATCTGAAGAGTTGTTTGTATATACACCATTACTGAAACATTATTCACAGTAGTGAAAATCTGGAAATAGGACTGAAGAAGTATATACATAATGATGATGGGAAAAGATCTGAAAGCAGAATGGTGTGTATGGTGTGTATAGTATGTGTACAACATTGTTTTTAAAAGGAAGAGAGACTGTTTTTATTTACATTTCTGGAAGATACAGCAAGAAATAACATTGGCTGCCTCTAGGGAGACAACAAATAGCTAGGGATTGAGAGAGGCCTTTTTTTTTTTTGGTGCTGGGGATTGAACTCAGGGCCTTGTGCTTGCTAGGCAAACACTCTACCACTGAGCTACATCCTTAGCCCCAAGAGAGAAGACTTTTTAAAGAAACATTTTATTTGGGAAGATTTTAGATTTATAGAAAATATACAAAGATAGTAGAGAGTTCCTATACAATCCTTACCCAGTATCCCCTAAGGCAGTGATGGCGAACTTTTTAGAGACCAAGTACCCAAACTGTGATGCAAAATCTGCTTATAGCAAAGTGCCAACACTGCAATTGAACCTGAATACTGGGGTTGGGGATTTAGCTTAGTGGTAGAGCACTTGCCTAGCAAGCACAAGGCCCTCAGTTTGATTCCCAGCATTCTCCCCACCAAAAAAACAAAAACAAAAACAAAAACAAAAAAAACCCACAACAAAAAAACAGCCCTGAATACAGAGGTTTTAGTTGGGAAAACACAACCTATATGCTTGGCTCACATGCTGACAGAGAGGGCTGTGTGTACCTGCTGCAGCACATGTGGCACAGGTTTACCACCACTGCCCAAAGGGATCTGTTTGATGCTTTCCTCAGGTTAGATTGATGAGGCTTTTTTTTTTTTCAATGTTGGGAACTGAACCCAGGGCCTTTGCACTAAACTACATCCCCAGCCCTATTTTAAAATTTTGAGACAGGGTCTTGGAAAGCATTAAATTGCCCAGACTGGGCTTGAATTTTGAGCCTCCTGCCTCAGCCTCCCCGAGTACTGGGATTACAGGCATGGACCACCAGGCCTGGCTGGATGTGCTATTGTTATTAGGATGACACTGCTTCTGGGCTTTCTCAACAGAGAGCTGGAAATATATGAATACATTACACAAACATCCACCACTATTTTCATATTTATCCACATGTATTTAACTGAACGAGACCATATTAAATCGGCTGGGGATTTAGCTCAGTGGTTAAGGTGCTTGCCTTGCAAGCATTAGGCCCTGAGTTCGATCCCCGGTACCAAAAAAAAAAAAAAAAAAAAACATATTAAATCTCCAACCTTGCCAGGGATTTGCTTAATGGTTAGAGTGCTCGCCTAGCAAGCGCAAGGTCCTGAGTTCAATCCCCAGCACCAAAAAAAAAAAAAAAATTACATATAAATCTCCAACCTTAATCCAGTAATACAGGGTTCAATTTAGCCTTCCCCTTTTGCTTATTTGTAATGTCATTCTCTGACAGAAAACTGGCTCTCATCATCTACTATTTATTATTTCTTCCACTCTGGTAAAGCTGTAAATTATTTTCTGAATTTGTCAACCCCCCTGAAAAACAAATTTGTAAGTAGAGTACAGTGTTTATGTACAATTTTGTTTTTACTCTTATAGTGTATAAACAAAACAG
Source organism: Hystrix cristata (assembly GCA_004026905.1). NCBI lineage: Eukaryota > Metazoa > Chordata > Mammalia > Rodentia > Hystricidae > Hystrix > Hystrix cristata. The sequence continues at coordinate 32,560 of PVJO010002241.1, read as the reverse complement.
TTTTACAAAGTCGCTTAGGTTAGATCTTTCCCCTTCTCCCCTTCATATATGTTATACTCTAGCAAAACAATTAGATTAATTTGTCACTCTACATTCTATCCTGGGATGGAAGGGAGACTTCTTACTCTAAGTCACCTTTTGAATGTTGTGCCAGATAAGTACAATTGCTAACTCCTGTGATCACTACTGAAATTGGTCTTTAGATGGGTTTAGAATTACTTAGTAATTCTAGCAGCACAAAGGTAACACACAGATTTAACAGAATATTGTTAGTTTATACTTTCAAGGGAGAAACAAAGAATAAAAGATTATTTTCATAAAGATTCATCTAACATAGGGAATGTCTAGCTAATTATGGTATAGTAATCAGGGAATTATTTCCAGTAGCCTATTCTGGGATCCTAACCCACCTACTTCTTTTTTTTTCTAACCCACCTACTTCTAAGCACAGACCTTATCTAGCTACACCTCTGTAACAGGAAAAAATCAGAAAGGGGCTTGAGAACAAATTCTTAAACTTTCAGTTTCCCTTAAGTCTCTGGTCTCATACCAACAGCTGTGAGCTGAGTTGGGCAAAGACTCAGTCTGGTACTAGAGTAAGGAGAAGTTCAACCACACTGAGAAAAGGAGAGGTCCAGTCAGGATTCATAGCTTGTGACTGGCACCAATTTAGACATCAGGCACTCTTAGCCCTACTCGTGCCAGGATGTGGAAGGCCCAGCTGCTGCCGCAGCTTCTGAGACAGAGCCAAGGGGAAGAATGAGCAGGCTGTAAGGTGGGGGAAGGGCAGTAGTCAGGCATACTAGGACCAACAAGCCAAGGAATTGATATTTGGGGTCCATGACCACCTCCTTAAGGACAACACTTTCATGGAGACAAATACCTATTTCTGGATTATGAAACATAAAAGAACTTTGTACCATTTGGAAGGATAGAAAACGGTACTTTCTTGGAACAAACAGCCTGGCTACAGTCTAGGAAACTGCTGAATAAACCCATCTAAAGACCAATTTCAGTAGTGACCACAGAAGGAGTTAGCAATTGTACAAAGGAAGCCACATGGAATTTGTAACTGTTAATAGCAAAGGACATCATTGAACTGAATCATTTTTCTTCAGCAACACCATCAAAATCCTCTGTAGATGCTATTATTGCACAGTTTATCTTTAGAAATATCTCCAGTGCTATAAATCAAAGACCTACATGATAAGCCCCACTTAGCTGCCTCTATTTTTTTTTTTTTTTTTTTTTTTTTAGTTAAAAAAATGAAGTAGGGGTTGTGGTGCAGCTCAGTACCAGACATCATGTGGAGGAGTCCTCAGTCTTATTCCTAGCACCAAAAAACAAAAACAAAACAGAACAAAAAAGGAAAAATTTATATACAGAAAAATGCATGGATATTAAGTATATATAGTGTGGTAAGTTTTATCAAAAGTATACACCTGAGTAACCAATGCTCTAATCAGAATATAGAACATGTGCACCAGCAGGAAAAGTCCTTCACAACCCCCACCAGTCCAATTCCCTCATAGGTTGCCCCAAATTTTGTAGTTGAAAATTATTTTTCAGCATTCAGCATGCATCAACGTGAAACTGGCTGCTTTATTGCTATAAAGAAACATCCAAAAAAAAAAAAAATCCATTTGCACATGATTCCTTGCATCCTAGTATGTGGGTGAACGCTCCTGGTGGAGCTCTTCAGTCATCAGTTTTCACAGGATCCCATTCTTAAATTAATGTAGCAGGAACGTGGGGGGAGAGGTGTATAAAAGTTGTACAAAATTAGAAAAAAAATGAGATAATAAAACTTTCATATCACGGTGAAAAATAGTTTAAAAAAATGGGGAATAAACTAGCAAGACACTAAAATCAGTATTTTGGGGAGATTTTCCTGGAAGTGGCTACATTTTTTTTTTTTTTTTTGCAGGGGGTTTTGAGACATGGGCTCGCTTTGTAGTTCAGGCTGGCCTTGAATTTGCAGCAATCCTCCTGTCCTCAGCTTTCTGAGTGCTGGGATTACAGTGCCAACTACCTCTGGCCTAAATTTAACATTTTACTCTAATTCTGATGAGTCTATCTCAGAAATATTCTTCAAATATGATGCCTCCTTTTTATCCCTATGACCACACCAAATAGCTGCTATCTCCAAGTCTTTCACGTTTTGGCATGATGAAAGTGTTCTTGAATTTTTTTTTTTAAATTTTTATTGTTATTTTTGGAGGGGTTTGAGACAGGGTCTCACTATGTAGTTCAGGCTGGCCTAGAGCTCATGGCGATCTTCCTGCCTTGGCCTCCTGGGTGCTAGGATCACAGACATGTGCCACCATACCACTGGTTCTTGAACTTTTAGACTGTAGTGATGGTTGTGGAACATTGTTAATATATGAAAAGCCACTGAAATGGTTCGCTTAAAACAGTCAAAATAGTGAATTTTACCTCAACTATTAAAAAAAGAAAGACTTCCAACCCATTCATACACCATTTCAGAATTAGTCCCTAAACTGCACAATTATATCCTCGCTTAACAATCTTCATTTGCTCTTTATTGCCCAAAACTTGACTCCCTGGCCTGACATCTTTCACAATTTAGCCCCCAAATATCCTCTAGTCTCCCCTTTCACCAGGACTCCTATCAGTCACATGAAATCTAACAAACACATAAAGCCCTTCCATGTCCACAAGCCTGGAAAGTCGTTTGGTTTGGAGTGAATCTTTCCAGTCTTTGAGGAACTTTCACGCTTCTTTTAAGACCTAGCTCAAGTGTCAATGGTTGTGAAATCTTCCTTGATTCCCCTAAAGGATTCCTTCCTTTCTTTTTTGTGTTCCCTCCATATGTGTTTTAAAAAAAGTTATGTGTTATTTCCATGCAACATTTATTGAATATTGTAAATCAGATACAGTGTTGGGACTTAAGATAGGAACACACAGGGTGCTTTTAAGGAACCCACACAGTCTGTTGAGGCAGAATGACATTAGTGATACAGAAAGTGGGTAAACGAAAGAAGTTCCTGGGTTTATAAACTCTGGGTTACTAACGTTAAGTGATTAATTCCTTAAACTCTCCCAAGTGAAAATAACCGAATACCTAACCCTAACCCTAACCTAGAAATGCAATTCATTATGCACTTGGGCTCCTGGGATGAAAGAAGCTAATAGTGAATTTTCCTAAGGGGAGACCCCTGGCATTAAGGAAAAAAATAATTTTCTTTCATTTATGGGCAGGCCTAAATTTTCCCAATGTGCTCAAGATCTGCTCTTTAGAAATAGACTTGGTAGCACTTCTAACACCCCACCTTTCCTCAATAGGGTACTAGTTCGTGTGGAGAGAAGGCGTCAAAGGAGTATTTATGTGGTCACTGACCTAGAAAACACAATCAGATCTCTGTCTGATGGAGCTGCAGCCTCTTGAGAATCTGGAGTGGCTGACCAAGGCAGTGAGGCTGGCATGGTGTAGGAGGATGTGCAGGAGTGGGAGAGAAATTCCTCAGGACAAGGTTCCAACCAGGTCTCAAATGTGCTTTTGGCCAATGATGCCACAGATGTTTCTCCGAACTATTTTTTTTTTTTTTTGGTGCTGGGGATCGAACTCAGGGCCTTGTGCTTGCAAGGCATGCACTCTAACCACTGAGCTAAATCCTCAGCCCTTCCAAACTATATTTTACTTAACAATTTTTTTCATTTCAGGAATAATGGTCTCCCCAAGCAACTACAAATGTGGGAAAATGCAATGAAATAAAGACTGAAATGAACAAAAAAATCATGTTCATCATCTGCAAATTTAACATGTTCAAAAACCACCCTCTTCAAAAATCAGCTTCCAGCTGTGTGTGGTAGCACATGCCCCTAATTCCAGCATTCCGGGAGGCTGAGACAGGAGGGCCACAAGTTCCAGACCAGACCAGACAACTTAGTGACTTAGTGAAACCCTGTTTCAAAATAAAAAATAAAAGCAGCTGGTGAAGGACCTGAGTTCAAGCACCAGTACCACTACAACGAAACAAAACAAAACAAAAAACAAGTCCCTTCCTAACCTTGATTTCTAGACAAAGCATGTCCTTTTTTCCTTTTCCTTAGGCTCAAGACCTTGGCATCAGGTTGGGAAGTCCAAGTGCTATATCTAGTTTTATCTCAAATAGATTCTTCCTTCAACATCTCTCTTTGTACTAACATAAGCAGTTTTTATTGTATATCTACTTAACGCTAGTTCCTGATTTCCCTTAAAGGATTTCTAGTTGTAGAAATAGGAGGACAGGATATAAAGATGTACATAGATAGCACTACTAAACAAATTTCTAATAAATACATGAGGAGTTGAGAAGCAAATACTGTATTGCAAAATGTGACGCTGTCTGGCTGAGGTAACCAGGAAAAACTGGAGGGATGACACTAAAGCAGAGCTTTGATGCTGAGGTCTAACCTGGATTAGAGACAGCTAATGGAGAGAACTAGGAAGGAAAGTACTCAGTAAATAGGGAATAAGGGTGGCTGCCTGGAACTAAAGAGCTAGGAGGGCAATGGTAAGAATAAAGGGTGGAGTCAGGTAGTAGCAGCCTTTGAATGCTTGCCTTGGAGGCCTTAACTTTTGGGCTGCCAGGTAATTTCCTTCAACTCCTTGTATTATCTTTATAGCTGACACCAGGAACTTTGTCACCAGGAAGTTCCGAAGTGTAAAACAAAGTTAGTGGCTCCTGGCTTTGTGATCGTAGGGTGTTCCTTCTGCATTTATAATTTGTAGGAGAGGGTGCTGCTGCTGAGAGGTCAGGATGCTAACGGGTCTCTTTAGCACTAAAAAAGACTAACTGGGGCTGGGGGCATAGATTGTACATCTTTATTACGGAGACCTTCAAAACTGTCAAGTTCTAATACCCTAAATATGGCTGTGATCTAACTTAATCCTTCCCAAATTTGTTTTGATTTTACAAGTCCTTTTTATTTTATGGCTCAGGGATCCACAATTACTATTACCTACAGTAAGTCATTCAGATCCTCTTTTTTGGGATGGGGGGTGCTGGGGATCAAACTCGGGGCCTTGGGCTTGTTAGGCAAGTGCTCTACTGCTGAATCCCCAACATGCCTCCTTTTTTTGTTTTTTTGAGACAGGGTCTTGCTATGTAGTTCAGGCTGGCCCCAAACGCATGGTGATTCTCCTGCCTCAGCCTCCCAAATGCTGGGACTACAGGCATGTGCCACCATGCTTGGCTGTTCAAACCCTTTTTTGCCCAGAATCCAAGATTATGTACCAAATTTTTTCAATTTCATCTGTTACTACTCCTCTGTACCAACTTTTTTTTTTTTTTTTTTGGGTGCTGGGGATCGAACTCAGGGCCTTGCACCTGCTAGGCAAGCGGTCTACCACTTGAGCTAAATCCCCAGCCCCTCAACTTTTTTTTTAAAAGACAGGGTCTCACTACATAGTTCAGGCTGGCCTTGAACTCATTTTGTTTGTAGCCCAGGCTGCCCTTCAATTTGTGGCGATCCTCCTGCCTCAGCATTCCCAGCATTGGCTTCCAATATTTTCTTTCCTTTTTTTGGTGCTGGGGATTGAACTCAGGGCCTTGTGCTTGCTAGGCAAGCACTTTAACCACTGAGCCAAATCTCCAGCCCCCAAACTTTTCTTTTTTATTTATTTATTTATTTATATATATTTTTTTCCCCAACCTTTTCTTAAATGGGGTAAATTACTACAGAGCTAGTGTTAGAGTCTTAGTTGAGCTGAGTTAAATTTAACTAGACAACAGTTTAAAGATAGGCTTTTCTCTTCTTCCCTCCCTTCCTTAATAGTACTGGGGATTGAACCCAGGCCTGCACATGCTAGGTGAGAGCTCTATCATTGAACTGTATTTTCAGCCCCTAGGCTTAGGCCATTTTTTTTCAGGCATAAAAGTACAGGGTTTGGGGATTTAGCTCAGTGGTAGTGTGCTTGCCTGGCAAGTGCAAGGGCCTGAGTTTGATCTCCAGCACACACACACACACACACACACACACACACATGTATAAATTTTAAAATAATATTTATCACAACTTAGCAGTTCTTATTCAAACTGTCTTCTTCTCAAAGGTGTTCTGAATCAAAAAATTCCAAAATTTTTTGAAGTTTTTATGGTTTCCAAGCTATATAAATGTGAAAAAATTGTTAAAAATAATATTGGTAATGTTGTCTTGGTAGGAGGTAGGATTGTAATAAAAACAAAAAAACAAAAAAAACCTGTGTACACCTCAGACCGTATAGTTTACTGGATATAAACTTGACACCAAAACGAACTGTAAACACTCTAATCAATGATATGAATGCTTAAGTATTTGGAGGTAAGTGTGCTGTAATTTAAATGGATGGATAGGTATGTGAGTTATAGAAAAATATTAATGGTTCCTTATAAAATTCTTTAGACATTGTTGAATGTTTGAAAATTTTCATAATAAAACATTGGTAAAGGGGTTGGGGATTTAGCTCAAGTGGTAGAGTGCTTGCCTAGCAAGCACAAGGCCCTGAGTTTGAATCCCAGCGCCCCCCCCAAAAGAACCAAAAAATATTGGTAAAAATGACAACATACTATACTAACTATAAGCCCTGTAACACACTATACTTTGTAAAGTTGTAAGATGTTAAGCTTTCTAGTAGCACGAGGCATTTATTCTTTAGTGTTTTCAAAGCACTCTGTACATACTTCTTAGTTATCTCTCCCAACACACTGTAAGTTCTTGGTGGTCACTGCTTGAACCAAATTTATATTTCTATTGCTTTACATCATGTTTAGAGAATAATAAAGGTGTTTCAATAAGGGTAGAACGGCTGAATGAAAGTGGAAATGTTAAGGATGGCAGTGTTAAGTTTCTAGCAGACTCACTATTCATTTTTCACACATCCTAAAAGTTAATCTGTTCAATTTTAAAGAGAAACGCGTCCTTTATGTCTCCCCAAGTATACAAAATTTTCGAAATAAAAACTCACCTGTACCCGTATGTACGCTTACTTAAACCTTTGCCTGAAGACCTCCTAATTTTTAAAAGATTTTTTTTCACTGAAAGAGAGAAGTCAAAGTTCAAAGAAGCGTGGAATTTATTTTGCTTAGATATTGGATACATTGTCAGAACTAAGAGATTCCTGAACTGGTCAAAAGCAAGAAACCGAAGATCTGGGGAGAACATAACAACCAACGACACATTTAAAAAGTCATGAAGCAAATCAGTCAAGAACTCCTCTAAAACACGGAGGTAGATTCACATTTAAAGAGGACACCAGAAACATCTCCAATTGCCCCAGCTTTCCTCCTCTTGCCCTCCACCCTTCAATTACAGCCAGTCAGCGGCAGGGCCGCCGGTCCTCCCAAAACGCCACGCGGCGGGAGGGGATGCCCCAAACACGCATCTCCCTACGTCAACCCCCACAAACCACGCGAGCTCCTGGTGTGAGCACCTGGCGCCCACTTAACTCCTGAGTCTGAGGCCCAGCTCCACACACTTGGGCCGGGTCTGCAACCCTACGCAAATCTCTAGCCGTCGGGCCTGCTTCTTCATTTGTCAATTGTAGTAATTCTCTATCAATGACTACAGGGAGATGAGCGTCAAGGCGCTCCGGGAAGATACAAGCGACGTTCCAACTTATTTTGGCTGTTAAGCTCGTGGCGCTCACCAAACGGCCCCGAGACCAATCTCTCCAAGTCATCTCTACCCCTCACTTCCTTCCAGCCCCGCGCTGGTGCTAAGGCCGCTGAGTTCCCCCCGAGGAAATCCTGCGACACTATCATACCTGCAACCACCTGGTCAGCAGGATCCTCCTGCTGACCCACGACGAAGTCTTGCACGAGGACCCACAGGGACCCAGTAGGCACTCCCGCCTCCAGAGCGGCGGCGGCCATGACGCTAGCTAGGGACCGTGGGAGGTGGCAGGCGACGGGCCTCTCTGCGCACGCGCCTTTTTAACCAATCGCCTGGTCCAGGCCTGGGGGGCGGGGTGTCGCCGGATCACGCGCCTACCGGCTGCTGGCCAGGCGGTTCCAGGGAGGGAGGGACAACCCCGCCCTGAGGGGTGGAGCCTGTGGGGGCGGTGGCGGCCGCTGGGAAAGCAGCCGGGGGCCGTTGAGGGCGCGTAATTACCGGCCCGGCTCCTCAGGAGACCAGCTGAGGGGTGGGCACCTGGCTGGGTGGGATTGGGGGGCGGTGCGCACCTAGGGGCAGCCAATGAGAAAACCAGGCCTGGCCCGAGGGGCGGCACCAGCAGTCACATGCGCACCTGGGGAGGGCGGTGGCGGAGGCGAGGGCACCGCGAGCCGGTAGCCGGGAGCGGGGCCGGGCCGGAGCGGGGCCGGGCCGGGGCGGGGCTAGGCCGGTGAGTGGCAAGCTCCTGGGGGCCGGACCCAGCTGAGAGCCCCAGGCGCGCCCGGAGTAGCTGCGGCGGTGCCCGCCCCCTTTCTCCGCCCCTCCGGCGGGGCTGGGTCTCCAGCCGGGCACCGTCGCGGGCCCCCCTGGCCCGGCCACCTGGGACTGTGCTGGGAGTCGGCCACCTCGCTCCTCTGGCCCGCAAAGTTTGTGGCGAAGCCGGCGCCGGGCAGAGCGCGTCCCGGGGGAGATCCGGGAGCGCCCGGAATCGGGCGTCAGGCGCCGTGGACCTGGGACGCCGCGGTTCGGGAAGGAACGTGGAGCAGCCGTGGCCCGCCGCCTCCGGTGCATGGGGACCGGCTGAGGAGCCAGCATGGGCAACTGCGTGGGGAGACAGCGCCGCGAGAGGCCGGCCCCCCCGGGACACCCCCGCAAGCGAGCAGGTACGCCGAGGAAGGGAACGGGGCACACGCCCAGCAGTCGTCCCCGCCGTGCAGGCGCCCTGGGGTTCCCGAGCGACCTCCCGTGGCTCCTGGCGCCCGGTCTGCTCCGACCTGGACGGGGCCCCTAGCCCAGCGCTAGTGGCCACGGAGCCGAGTTGGGGCAACTCGCTCCAACTGGGAAGCTCCTGGTGGGGGCGGGGAAAGGAAATGTTTGCAGACCGCGGCTAGGTCGGCCCAGGAGGGGGCGAGGGCCTGGGCGCCGTTGGCCAGGGTCGGACGCCTCCCGAACTCGGAGCGAGCGAGGCAACAGCAGCCGTTCCTTCCAAAGACTGTGTCATTATCGGGCTGCAGATGGTGTCTGCCGGAATCCGACTTGCAAAAGCAGCTCAGGACTCTGGGAAAGAAATTTTTATCCCCCCCCCCGCCCCCGCACGGCTTTTTGAGCCTCCAGGCCGTCTGGGAGTCTCAGAAAGGTAAGGTGCCGGGGTGAGGATCGCCCTTGGATTTGTTGAGATCCTTGCCAGCCCTACGAATGGTATCCACTCGCTGGCGATCCTGGTTTGTTGGTATCCTTCCCAACCTTGGGAATAGGATCTGTTCTCTGGGTGTGTGAGGGTGATCCTCGATGCCCGGGCAGTGCGTCTCACTTTCTTGGTACACCCCTCCCGTCCTGGCGCTTGGCCCCGGGAAGAGATCTGGCAGTCATTTTCCTGATTCTTATAACTCACTTCCTTCTCTGAGGGTGTTGCACGGACCATCTGAGAATGCTAAAGTAGCCATTAGAGCTCAAAGGACCTTCGAAACTTCTCTGGGTTCTAGGTAGACCGACCTGTCTCCTCTCCGTGTTGATCCAGAGAGGTTGAGCAACTCGTTCAAATTCACACAGCTGGTTAGTGCAGCTAGAGTTAGAACCCAGCCTCCTATTTCCACCCTATTGCCACATATCCCTTTATGTAAGAGGAACCACAGGCACAGTTGTTAATGAAGTGGAAAGTCTAGTTGGAGTTTCCTGTCTGCTTTGACCCTGAAGGTGTGTTGCTTAGGTTGCGGAAACTGGAAAGGAGGATGGGGGGAAACAAAGGGGAAGCAGGGAAGGATGTCTGTGTGGTGGACAGGATGACTTGTGCAGGAAGACACGTGTTTTTATAGGAAGAATGAGTATTTAAATACCCTTGTCTTAAGGGCAACTGGTCATTCTTACTGAGGAAAGTTGATTCTTTAACCCCAGGGCTTTCTTCTACACATTCCTTCAACAAATTTTATTTATTTATTTTGCAGTACCACGGCCTCTTGCATGGTAAACAAGCACTTTGCCATTCATCTACTGAGCTACATTCCTCATGCCCCCACCCTCTGCCCTTCCAGAATTTTCAGACAGTGTCTCTCTAAGTTGTCTAGGCTGGCCCCTCAAACTTGGAGTTCTCCTGCCTCAGCTTCTTGGGTAGTTGAGGTCATAGATGTGTGCCACCTTGCTCAGTGCATGATTAGTTTATTTATATTCTCGGTCCTTGGTTTTATAGCATCTTTTGCCATTGACAACTCTCTCTTACCTGAAACTCCTATTCCTTTCCTGGCATCACATTATTTTGGTTTTCTTCACTGATCACTTTTGCCCACTGTCACTTCTTGAGTGTGGGAATACCCATGGCTTGGTTTGACATTTTGGGTCTTCACATTATATTCCGTCTCAAAGAAACCTTACTCAGTTAAACTACTCTGTCCATTGGGAAGACTCCTACATTTTAGTCTTCAACTTGAACCCTAGACCCTTATCTCTAGATGCCCACTGGTCACTGACATAAACACCTCTAAAAAACAAGCTCTGCATCTGACCTCAGCTTCCTACTCTTCTGTTCTTCCAGCTGCCTAGCTTTCTACTTTGAAGAACTTTCTCCACTTCCTTATCCTCTGCCTTCTAACCAGTCAGACACCGGGGCCTGCTGGTTCTTCCTTCAGCAGATCTGGCAGTTGTGCACCTTCCTGTTCATCCTCACGTCCTTGCTGCCTCAAGTCCAGCTCTTCTTCCAGGCTGAAATGAGTTTCTCATTGAAGGGCAAGGTCGCCTTCATTCATCCAAAACCTGTGTATAGTGTCCCCCCAAAAGATATTTGTCAAATTAACCTGTTCCAAATCTTGTAGTTTCTGTGTTTAAATTTTTTCTGCACTATGTCACTCCTGTAAGATCTTTGACTTTCAAGGCTGGTAAATCTGGCCCAGTCCTTTTTCCTTTTTGGTGGTACTGGGGATTGAACCCAGGGCCTCATGCATGATATGCAAGTGCTCTACCACTGAGCTACATTCCCAGCCTTTTTATTTTGTTCTGAGACAACATCTTGCTAAGTTGCCCAGGCTTAGCAAATTTGTGATCCTACTGCCTCATTCTCCTGTGTATCTGGGATTATAGGTATGTGCTACTGCCTTAGGATTGGCCCCATCCTTTTAAGACCTGATTTCTTTCTCTTCCCTGACATTAAGGATACCAGGATTTGCTTGTGCAATTCTTCTTCTTTAGCCTTTCTTTCCTTCAGGCTCCACCTCAAATTTCATATTTTTCTTGATATGCCCTGCCCAACAGGCTGCCCCCCCCCCCCGTGGAAGTGATTGCTTCTGCTAGGAACACCTGCAGGCACATTACCTATGCCACTTACTTAACAATTATCTACTCCATGTTATTAGTCATGTCTTTGATGTTCACAGTCTTATATCAGCAACCATATTGCAAACCTGGATACTTGGCCTGTCTTTTCCCTTTGTATTGGTCTGTCCTTGTTGCTTGCTCATTCACATAACCATGTAAACACATAATTAACAGTGACTTGTACAGAGGAAGCACCGAGTATTTGATTTTAGAAAGGTAATCTAACTTTATCCTACCACCTGAATTTTTAATGTAAGTTACTAAAGTATATATCTGCATTTTTAAAACCTGCTAGTCAATCGTTGTTTTAGTTTTGTTCGCCCTACTATGAATAGCTTTTTCATAAAGTCCAAAGCCAAGGGAAACTCTGTAGGATGACAGGATTTGGTACGAGGGAAGGAATCCTTCTTCACAGCATGCACTTGGCATTCCTGTAACATCTGTAGCTTACCCTTTGACAGGGACATAGTTTCATGTTGTAAGACTAATGCGTAGGGCTGGAGTGGTAGAGTGCTTGCCTAATGTATGAGGCCCTCCGTTCAAGCCCCAGCACTGCAAAAATAAATAAATAAAAGACTAATGCCTGAAACTTAACTCCCCTGGCTCCCACTGTAAGTCTTACCTTTCTTTTGGCACTGATGTGGTGGGAAGAAATTCTTAACAGAAAGCTAAGACCTAAATTCTAGTCCTAGGCCTCTGCAGAAAGCTAGGACCTGAGTTCTAGTCCTTGGGCAGATCACCAAGCCTCTCTGGGCCACACTTCCAATATTTCAGAAAGGAAAGAAGTTATACAAGTTCATTAGAGCTATTTTATTATCTTCGTAAAGGTTCAAAACTGAAGTTATTGGGATGAAATGTTATGCCTTCTAAGACTACCTTTGTCCTTAGTTCTGGCCTCTCAGTTACTTGACAGGTGAAGCAGGGACTCAAGGCCAATGTTCAGGGAATCATGGATTGAGTAGGTTTATTAGATGATCCTCTCATCAAGTTTTGTGATTGCCACTTTTTTTATTTTTACTTTTTATTGTTAGCTGAATGTTTCCCTAGTAGACTCAGGTTTCTCTTCTTTAGGTGCTGAGTATCTTTGCATGCTTCCAAGAATACTTGGGGGTTTACTCCTTTAGAGGGACTACTACCACCCACATGCATTTACTAAAGTAGATCAGTGTCTCTGCCTGTGAACTGGTGAAGTAGCCAGTCCCCTAGCTACTGCAGGGAGAAATAGAGGTGGTAGAACAGGCAAGTCTCTTGCCCAGCCCCACCCTTTGAGAATGTGGCAGGGCAGAAACCCAAATATCTGACTCTCTGATGTGCCAGGTATATCCACTTACGTTCTGGAATCTCAAGCTCTCAGCAGACAGACCCGGGGCCCTGTTTGGGGCTGATTGGGCTTGGCATTGTGACTGCAAGGAGCGTGCTTCTTGTTGTATGGTTTGTGCGGCTGCTCTTTTTTTGGGGGGTGCTAGGGATCAAACTCAGGGCCTTGTGCTTGCTTGGCAAGCGCGCTGCCACTGAGCTAAATCCCCAACCGCTGTGTGGCTATTCTTGAAGGAGTAATTGAGTAACTTCTCCATTTGCTCAGTATATATTTACTGAGTGCCAAGTACCTTGCTGGCCATGAATAGACATGGTCCTTGGCTACATGGAGCTTATAGTTTTGTGGGCACAGACAATGAACACATAGACAAGTTACATTTTATAATCATGTGACTGACTCTTGTACGAATATACAATTATGTATGCTGGTGATTCCCACGTTTATAATCTCCAACTCCAGTCTTACAGATTTTGCTGCCTATTCTACATATCTGATATCCAAAGACTTCTCTGTTTTACATGTCCAAGCCAGAATGAACCCCTACTCCCTCCCCTGCTCCTTCCCAACTCACTCCCATCTCAATTAGAGATGATTTCATCCTTCCAGTTGCCTAAGACCCCAAAACTCTGGAGTCTTCCCTGACTTCTCCTTTTCTCTTAAATCCCACATCCATTTAATCAATAAATCCTGTTGGCTTTGTCTTCAATATATCCTAAACCTGACTTTCCTCATCCCCACCACCTGTACCCTGTCTAAGCCGCCACAGGCCTCTTAACTGACCTTCCTGCTTCCTCTCATCTCTTGAAAGACTTTTCCATCACAGCAGCCAGAGAGATGCTGGAAGCTGTAGAGCTGTTAGATTTTGTTGCTCTTTGTTCAGCTCTTCCTCTGATTCCATCTCATCCAGAATCCTTGCACTGACCTGCAAGGAATCATATGAGTTTTGCCTATTTACTTTTCTTCCTCTTTGTCCCCTCGCTCAAGCCCCTAGTATCTGAATGGGTCTCTTCCCAGTCTCCTATTTCAGACTCCCTTAGGCCATTCTATTTAAAATCAATCTCCTTCTCTACCCTGCTCTCAACATTATCTGTCTTTATTCCCTGTTTTATTTTTGTCCATAATTCATGTCATCATCTGACACAGGCTGTTTCTTCTTACTCCATGTGGCCAGATATTTGATCTTTGGTTCCAAGAGCAATGCCTGACATATAGCAGGTGACTGATATTTTGGAGGTGAAATTAGCCTGTATAAACAGAGTCGGTGAAGTCTGTAGAAGAACAAAAAGCGCACACCTGACTGATCTTTGGACTTAGGCCTGCCTGTGTTAGAGCAGGTTTACCAATGAAGAGACTGGAACTGTGACCTCAGTCCAGGCATGGGCAAGGTCTCTAGTTCCTGGGATATGATGTTCCTGTGGTTTGGGAACCTCATGCTGGGAGGGCTTAAAGTGAAGCCCCATATTAGGGTTCTAGCCAGGCAGTAGCACTTTCTTGTTGTTTCATATATGCAGCTGTATAAGAGTGAACTCCTCTCCTAGGCAGGGCAGGTATGGGGTGGCCTAATAGAATGTGAGGCAGGAAGTCAAGTGATGTGGATTACAGGCTCTCTATCCATTGACTTGTTGGAGAATTTTTAGAATCAGAATTTTAGAGTTGAAAAGGAACCTGAAAAGATTTCTTTAACCTCTTTTTTCTTGTCCAGCTATTAAAAAGAGAACAAAGACGTACCTGCTTCCTGCCTCGTTCACAGAAATATGGTACAACCTGTATAAAAACTATGTGGGCTCCTTTAAGTTTGATTATGCTGAGGTCAAGACATTGTAGAGAAGTGGTCAAGCTCAAATGTATTAAAAAAGAGGGGGATCTAGTCTCTTCCTTGCCACTTTTTGAGTGGTGATCTTGGATAGGTAGTTTATTTTGTGCTCAGTTGGTCCGCTAGTGAAAGACAAGACAAGACAAATACAATAAGCCAGGCCTGGTGGCACACATCTGTAATCCCAGCACTGTGAGAGGCTGAGGCAGGAGGAGGGAAGTTCCAGCCCAGCCTGGGCAACTTAGCAAGAGCCTGTCTCAAAATTAAAATAAAGGGCTGCAGTGGTAACTTAGTGCAGAGGCTTTGGGTTGAATCTCTAGTACTGTGTGTACATGCACACAGACACACACGGACACACACACACAAAAAGATAAGAAAAAAAGATAATATTTCCAGTTAATTTTAGCAAAACATTGTGGTGATAAAATAAGCTAACACTGATTTTATTTATTTATTTATTTATTTTTGCTAACACTAATTTTAAAATAACTGTCATGGGTGCGTGGTCTGCTTGAGTGTGAAGTCTCAACCCAGAATTTGAGCTGGCAAACTTGGTAGGAAGTGAGGTGTTGGTGCTCTGTTCCTTCCTATTAGTTTGGCTTTGGACAAGCCTCTTGATCTCTTTGGCCTCAATTTCCCCATTGTAACTGTCTCCCTGCTCCCCTCTCAGGTTGTAAGAATCCAGTGAGACTATGAATGAAAAGAGACTTTGTGAATTTAAAAAGTTTCTGTTCAAAGCTACAAGATTTTTATATACAACAGCCATATCTAGTATTTGTCCTACCAGATCGTTGAAGGTTTTTTAAGATGTAAAACTATGTAAACTATTTTTGGATAGGAATCTCTGAAATGACTGTTACACTTCTGAGCAACATACACGCAGAGTAAATAACCTCTTTGCAACTTGGGGGGAAGTCTTTGAATACGTATACCTGTGTGTACAAAGCACCTGCTTGGTGGGAGTAGGGACTACAAAAAGTCTTTCTCTCAAAACCTTTATCTCTGAAAGAAGAGTGTGGAGGTGGAAGGTGAACTGGTGGTGAGCAGACAGATTATTAGGGATGAGTCCATTTGAGAATGTCCTGCCTTGGAGGAGCCTGGCCTTGGTCAGTTACGGTGTTTCTGACTGGATAAGGCCTCTGGGCTTTTGAGGCACTAGGGCTGGGGTCCCCCAGCAAATGGCTCCTGGCTGCTGTGTTTCTCGAGTTTATGTTTCCACCTATAGTCCTTCCTGTCTTCTCCTTGGAAGTCATTGATCACTTTTGGGAAATATTTTTCCTTGACGATTTTTAAAAATTGTGGTTAAATACACATATGTAATATAAAATTTACTGTCTTAACCTTTTTAAGTGTACAGTTTTGTAACACAAATATATTCATGTTGTGTGTAACCATCACCATCATCTGACTACAGAACTTTTTCATTTTTCCCCAACTGAGAATCTGTATTTATTAAGCAGTAATAGCCTATTTCCTCCTCCTCAACCTGCTGGCAACCTGACAGCCTATTTTTGTTTGTTTGTTTGTTTGTTTACTTTTTAGACAATTTATTTTTTCCCAGGCTGGCCTCAAATTTAGGATTCTTCTACCTCAGCCTCCTGAGTGCTAGGATTACAAAGCAGCCACACACAGCTTTTTTTTTTTTTTAAAAACTAGTGATCGAACTCAGGGCCCCACACATGCAATACTACTGAGCTATGTCCCCTGCTCTGCTTTTTGTCTCTATGAATTTGACTACTCTGGGTATCTCATATGAGTAGAATCATACAATATTTGACTTTTTCTGATGACTTATTTTACTTAGCATATTTCAGTATTCATCTGTATTGTATGTTATGTCAGAATGCCCTTTAAAAAAAAAACAAAACGAACTGGATAAACTGGGCACAGTGACACATGCCTAATCCAGTTACTTGGGAGGCTGAGGCAGAAGGATTCCATGTTTGAGGTCTGCCTGGGCAACTTAGCAAGAGCCTATCTCAAACCAAGTAAAATTTTCAAAAAAAAAGGGTTGGGGTTGTAACTGAGTGGTAGAGTACTTGCCTAACACAGGTTCAATCCCCAGCACCACCCCCAACAAATAAAAAAACCTGAATTAAAATCCCACCGATATATCTATATACCTATATATGTATATCACATTTGTTTATCCATTCATCTCTCAGTGAACATTTGTGTTGCTTTCATCTTTTGCTTTCATGCTTTTCATCATACTGTGAATATGGGTGTACAAGTAACTGTTAAGTCTCTGCTTTCAATTCTTTGGTATATATTCCAAGGTGGAATTGTTCTGTCAATGGTAATTCTACTTTTAATTTTTGGGTAACCACCACAACTGTTTTTCTTGGTGGCTATTCCATTTTACATTCCCACTAACAGTGCACAAGGGTTCCAGTTTCTCTACATTCTCACCAAAGCTTTTTTCTGTTTCTTGTTTTCTGAGACAGGGTTTTGCTATGTAGCCCAGGCCCAGCCTTGAACTCACAGCAGTCCTCTCCTGCCTCAGCCTCTGAGTGCTGGGATTACAAGTGTATGCCACCACACCCTGCTTTTTTCTGTTTCTTTGTTCTAGTCTGTTTTGTTTTTATATAATGTCATCCTATTAGATGTACAGTGATTTCTCCAGTGTGGTGGTCATTTCTCTTGGGCTCAAACAGCAGCCTCTCCAGTTCCTGGGAAAACAGACAGCTAAGCTTATTAGACCTTGCCTAGAGAAAGAGTGAATAGGACTGAAGTAGAAGCTGGAAGAGTCCTCCAGAAATTGATGAAGTACATGAGTATGGGTGGGTAGACTGACATCTTTTCTGGTCAATCAGAATTTGGCTTTGCTTCTGGACTTCTAACTGTGTGGTCAATGGTTGGGATGAATGGAGAGGTGGCTTCCAGTTAAGCAGAGCATTGCTGTATTCTGGTAACTAATTTGGTCCCAGAGAATGTTAATGCTGTCCTACTGGGCTTAGAGTACCATTGTTTTTCAGCTCCTTTTGAATGTGAGAGATGTAAGCCTATGGTTCCCATGGGAGCGTGTAGGGAGTGTTAGGGTGACCTGGCTACTTGGTGAGCTCATCTGCTACCCAAGACTTCTCTTTCTGCCTTCAGAGCCCAGGAGGTGGGAGACTGAGCTCACTGTGTATCCATACCTCTGACTACCTTCAGCCCCTCAACTCCATTTCTTATTGCCCACAGAAAAGGTCTGGAGCCTCTGTGGTGTTGTAAGGTATTAGGAAACATGAGGGGACAGGATGGCTCCTCACTAATTCCTGGTTGCTCTAGGGGGCAGATTCAGGAGCCAGGGGTGAATGGTGTACTCTTTTCAGAGCCCAAGCCTGGGCACCAGTGAATCAGCAAGCAGCCTGCATCTCACAGGTGAACCTGAGCACTTGGAGGTTTGTTGGTTTAAGGGCTCAGAGAGATGCAGTTAGCAGCAGCTCACCTTTGCCCAGTATGTACCATGTGCCAAGAGCATCAGGTGCAGGAACTGGGTAAATCCTCACCACCACCTTATGTGAGCGTTATCACCTTTTTTTTTTTTTTTTTTTTTTTTTTTGTTATCACCTTTTTATAGGTGGTAATAGGTGAGTCTCAAAAAGGCAGAGGCCACTGCCCAAGGCCACACAGCTGGTAGATCCCAGAGCCCAAGGTTTTGGCCACCATAGTTGTTGAAACGGGAGGAAGAGAATCTTTATTCTTGTTATGTTTTGGTTTCCGATTCAAGCATATTATTGAGCACCTTCAGTCACCTTGTTAGGGGTGTTGACAGGCACTAGTGAACTTGAGTTTCCTCATTTTACCGGTGGGAACAGTTCTGTTTTATCTTTGGGAAAGTGCTCGCTTTGGCAGCACATATACTTTTGGGAAGGCTGGTGGTCAGGGAAGTGAAGTGGTTGTGGTGGTCATGATGCTGTGCAGAGGCAGAGCTAGAACCTAACCTGCCAACCTGACCACAAACTCCAGCATTCACAGCTCATTCCGTTTCGCTGCAGCTCTGCCCAACCCATGGAAAGCATCAGGAGGTCAGCTGTGAAGTCTGCTCAGCTCTTGGGGACTGCAGCCACTCCCCTCCCTGCTGTTGCTGTCCGTTCTCTAATTTCCTTGTCCCCAGACCACAACCTCCTCTGGTAGAAGCCCCAGGAAACTATCATCTTGGGTCAAAGTGCTTGGCACATGGTAGGTCCTTGATAAATCTGTTGCCTGCTGTTTGAGGGCTGAGTGTGCTGGAGGCAGTAGAATCCCAGCCAACACTGTGTTCCTAAAGAGAGACACCAGTAGAATGCAAATACTGTCATTTCCTCCGCTTTCTTCCAGACTGAACCTCCACTTTTCAACTCTGAGATGCCAGGGACTTGAAGAAAGGAGTGCCCACGCTTTGCAGACTTTGAATTATTCCCAAATTCCCAAGGGGAAAGAGGCACAGGAGTGTCACATTAGCAAAGTGCTTGCAGAATTGGTGCCTGTCTTTGTAATTAATAAGACGAACCATCCTTTGCTTTGCTCAGCGTTTTGTAGTTTTCAGAACGCTTTCCTAAGTATTATATATCATGTGATCCTTACAGTCATCCCGGTAGGTAGGCAGAGCAGGGATCACTTTTCCCCTTTTGTAGATAAAGATATGGACACTTGGTGAGGATGCTAAACTGCCCAATTTATTTACTAATAAAGGGCAGAAGCCAGCCAAGTGTGGTTGCATGCCTGTAATCTCAGCACTGTGGGAGCCTGAGGCAGGAAGATTACAAATTTAAGCCCACCGTGGGCAAGTTAATGACTGAGTCCCTGTCTTAAAGTAAAGAATAAAAAAGGGCTGGTAAGTAGCTCAGAGTGAACTCAGTGTAAAGGCCCTGTGTTCAATGCTTAATACCGCGTGCGCGTGTGCGCGCACGCGCACACTCACACACACACACAAAAGATGAGGTGGGAGGGGCTGGGGATTTAGCTCAGTGATTAGAGTGCTTGCCTTGCAAGCACAAGGGCCTGAGTTCGATCCCCGGCACCACAAAAAAAAAAAAAAAAAAAAAAAAAAAAAAGATGGGGTGGGAGCAGAAGCCATAGGGAGACAGCAACTCCATTGCTTTCTTACCATGGTGAGAAAGCCTCAGCACAGAGCCTTGGTTTCTGCATCTGTAAATTGGGTGTACCATTTAGAGTAATCAAAGATTAAATGTAGGCTGGGGATTTAGCTCAGTGGTTAGAACGCTTGCCTTGCAAGCACAAGGCCCTGAATTCAATCCCCAGCACACACACAAAAAAGATTAAATGTGATGGTGATTGTGAAGTGATCAACTAGGTGCCCACACATAACAGATGCTTAGGAATGATAGTGGTGGGTTGTTAATAGTAATAACAAATTCGATGTCTTGTATTCCAGTGACTATTGTTCAGTCCTGTTGGGAGCAGCAGAGTATAGCTACAGGTACTTCAGCCTGGTTTTGGTCACCCTCAGATACTTCCCCTGAAGAGAGTATATAGCAAGTGTCAAAACCTCAGGTCTTTCTAAGATTTTATTTACTGAGCTCTATTTGCTTGTTATTATCCCAGCTCCTTTAGCTCATTAAGTAGTTAGTCTTGGGCAAGCTGTTTTGAATTTTGGTGGCCTCAGTTTCTTGATCTGTAATATGGAGGTAACAATGCCTGTTCTAAACTGTTGTCATGAAGATTAAATAAATTACTGCACATAAAGAATGGTGTCTGAGACATACTACATATGCAATAAATGTTATTATTTTTGCTGTTATCACCATGTGTGGCACTGTAGTTAAGCCAGCTGTCCTCATTGTCCATCTCCCCATGTGAAGTGAATAGCTGATGAAGTTCCTATGCAAGACCTACCTTCCTCAATGTGCCCTGGGTTATTTACCATTCTTATAATCCCTTTCATTCATTTAGGAAGGCAAATTGGAAGCAAGTTGTGATTCAATGAGAACCTTGAATCCAGTTTCATCATGGGTGTGTTGGGGCAGACTGGGGATTGAACTGAGGATCTCATGCATACTAGGCAAGAACACTACACTGAGCTA
The DNA here is from genome assembly GCA_004026905.1 of Hystrix cristata. NCBI lineage: Eukaryota > Metazoa > Chordata > Mammalia > Rodentia > Hystricidae > Hystrix > Hystrix cristata. The sequence continues at coordinate 12,021 of PVJO010002241.1, read as the reverse complement.
CGTTCCCAGCACCCTCCCCCTTTTTGGGGGGGTTGCTGAGGAACGAACTCAGGGCCTTGCACTTGCTAGGCAAGTGCTCTGCCACTGAGCTAAATCCCCAATCCCTTCTACCCCCTTTTAACTTTTATTTTGAGGCAGAGTATTTGCTAAGTTGTCCAGGCCGGCCTTGAATTTGTCTTCCTGCCTCAGTCTTCTGAGTAGCTGGGATTACAAGCATGTACACCACTGTGCCCAGCTTCAGCTTTATTTTTTAAAATGTGAATCATTCACAAACACTTGAGAACTCCTGTTAGTAACAAATCACTCGCAACACACCCTGCAACACTTGCTGCTGACTTTAACAACAGCTTGTGGTTACTTTTCTAGGCTATGTCTAAACAGATTCAAATATTTCTTGCCCAGTAGGTCAGTGCATTGGCATAGATTGAGCACTGGCAATGGCGGACACTTTATACACACCTCATCTAATCCACCATGGTAGGGCTTTTCCTCACCTTATGGGAGAGGCTTGGTGATATTAATCATTGTGTGGAGGAAGGTCACACTGTGAGAAATGGAAGATTTTGGTTTCCAGGGCCCCCCCCTTCCCCACACCAGTAATGGGATTGAATCCAGGGTCTTCACATTGAGTATCTTAAATTTCCCAGGCTGGGCTCAAACTTCAGATCTTCCTGCTATAGTCTCCCAGAATGCTGGTGTTATAGGCATGTATCACTGTGCCCTACCAGACCACTATTTTTGATTCTCAGCCTTGAGTTTCTTCCTTTCCATACCTGCCTCACTGTCAGTTTCCACGAAGGGCCCTAAATGGGTATAGCTGGTTTACTGATTTCACTGCCACCCATGGCTAGTAGTACTCTACTTTTGCCAGTTCTTGCACTGTACATCCTGAACATGCACCTGTGACAACCTTTGTGGGTCTGCCCCTCCTCTTTCCTCCCCAACCCCCCACTAAGTATCTGGGAAACAGACCACACTATCCTGTGTAATGTGAGATGTTACATGTAGTATTGATTTTTTTTTAAGCAAAAGTACTCATGCCCCCAAAATAAACTGTCATATGGTGCAAGCATTTCATTTCCCAAGCCCTCATAGCGGCTCCAGGAATCGTCACCACTAAAGTCAGTGCCATTTATTAGTCCTTGACTTTGTGTTCAGTACTCTGACAGGTGTCTAACATCACTGTCTTAAATTTTCACACCAGCCTTGCAGTGTAGGCATGATTATTACCTCCATTTTAATAAAGACCTAGCGATTGGGGATTTAGCTTAAGTGGTAGAGCACTTGCCTAGCAAGTACAAGGCCCTAAGTTTGATCCCGAACACCTCTCCCAAAAAGAAAAAAAAAAAAGGCCTAATTACCTCCATGGTACATATGAGGAAACCAAGGCTCAGGGCTAAGACACTCAAAAGTAGAGAAGCTAATGTTTTTGTTGTTTCTGAGACAGGGACTCACTGTATAGTTCAGGCTGGCCTTGAATTCACTATGTATCCCAGGCTGTCCTTAAACTCAGCAATCCTCCTGCCTGGTCCTCCCAGTGCTAGGATTATAGGCATGCAGCACCATGCCCTGCTGAGAAGCTAATGTTTGATACAATCTCTTGGCATTTGTATCCTGGGGGCCTATACCTAACCACTGTGGTCAAGTGCCTCTCAGTATTAATTGCCTCTTCCTTGGGTGAGTGGAGCACAGTATGAAGGGGAAGCAAAAAGTATGAGGGACTGAATAACACTGGAATTTCTGTGATTTGTTTTTCTGAACCCATTTCCTGTGCCCACCCACTGCAGGCAGATCTGTAACACTGCCAAGGGTCCAGAGGATCTTAGCAGGTGATTCCTCAGGGAGCCTGCAGTGGTCTGCTTAGCCACTACACTGAGCCCCAGGCTGTCTGTGCCCCAGGCTAACTCTTCTGTTTGCTCTTTGCCCTTTTCCCCCTTGCTCTCCAGTCCCACAGAACCCAGAGCTCACCTGGGTCTTGCTCCATGTGAAAGTCCTGTGGTGGCCTGGACCAGGTCTCGAGATGGAAGGTCTCTTACTTGGTGAGAAACTCACTGCTACTATGACTTTTTACAATGCCCAAGTGAATCTTTTAAAAAATCCACATGCTATAGGCTCTGTTGTTTGGGTTCTCTCTCTAGGGGTAGGATGGGCTAATCTTTGGGATCAGTAGGCAGAAGGAAAACTACATTTACTGGGGAATACCTGTAATCTGTAACCAAATTCATCTATTTGAAGCTGAGCCTAGCTCTGTCCTGCTGAGCTATGTATTCTGTGGAAGATGCAGGGCTTGACCCCTGGCCCATTGTTGGACATCAGGCACTTTGCCTACATACCTGGGCAGAGGTGCTCAGCCTACTGTGGTTGACAGCACCGTGTCTTGAGTGTTCATCTGTGCTGAGGCCATGGTCCAGAAGTGTCCAAGAAAAGACTTTGGTCTCCATCCACCACTTTAAACGATATCTACCATCCCATACTAGTTTGACTATGGATGAATAGGGACCTCCTTTTTTATTTTTTATTTCTTATTTTTATTTTTTGAGACAAGGTCCTGCTGCGTAGCCCAGACTGGCCTTGAACCTACAATTCTCTTGCTTCAGTGTCCTGAATGCTGAGATTATAGGTGCGCACCATCAAACTCTGCGTGGGGATCCCTTTTGTGGGGTGGATCTTTGGCCTAAGTTCTAGAGGTATTGATCCTTTTTCAGAACTTGCCAGGTTGATAAACTTGTTCAGAATCCATCATTTTGGAGTCACTGGGAAGAACGTGAGGACTGGTTCTAAGAGGTAAAACCACTGATCAGTGCAAGCACAGATGTGGCACACTCCATTTCCTGTGCCCTTTCTAATCCATTGTGTCTTATTCTGGCAAACATATGTGTACATGTGATATATGTATGTTACATTGTTTGTGATAGCTTATGGTCTTCCTGGGAGAGGAAGCAAAAACAGAGATATGTTACCATTTCAAACAAGGCAACATGTAGACAAGTGCTAAATCATGTAGTGTAGACAACTTGATACAAAGGCACTATGTAGACACTTCAGAATTGAGGTGGAAGAGGTCCCTGTGGACTGTAGGTATTAAGGGAAGGCCTCTGAGGGTGGTGGGACTCAAGTCACACCGTGGGGGATTAGAGCAGCACTGGGATAGAGCAGATATGAGGGGCAAGTTAGTACAGGCTCAGTGATTTGACTGAGGGGTGCAGAGTGGAGGGAAGCAAGCAATAAGATTTTTTATTATAAAAGTATTGTGTGTTCATGTAAAAAAAAAAAAAAGTGACCACCACCAGAAAGCCCATTGCAGAAAATTCTTTTCTACCACCCAGAGGATCTTTGTTCTCATTTAGTGTTTGTCCTTCCAGCTTAGCCTTGCTTTTGTTTTCCCTCCCTCCCTTCCATCTAGCCATCCGTTTGTCCATCCGTCCGCAGGATCAAATCAGTTGTTCAAGATTGGGACATTACATTTGGGTGAACAGGATCCCCTGTTGGTTCTTTTGCAGGGGTACATATGATTGAAGTGGTTTGGGAAGAAGCACTTGACATCTGCATCTATGAGCAGGGAGAATTGGAGCCTGTCACAGCACAGTGGCTTCTCCACCTCAGACTTGGGACTCGTTTCATCACTCACTGCATCTGAATGTCAGATGGGCCCTCCCTGCTGGGCCAGGGTGAGGATAGAAGGGCTCAAGGGCAAGAATTTCTCCAGAGTTGTCTCAGAAGCTTGCTGCCTACCTGCCACCCTCAGCCCAGTGACTTCTGTAGAAGTCTTCTTGTTCTTAGCACCCATGTTCTGCAGCAATTCTCCTCTGGAGTTGGGGACACACAGCCCAAACCTTTCTGCTGTGTGAGGCCATTTCAGGGAAAAACTATATATAGCAGAGGACTACCATCAGGATAGCTCCATGTTCTTTGGGTCACTTAGCATCACTCTTCTGCTGATGCAGGCAGGGTCGCCTTGGACTGGGTGCCTGTCCCATGGTGGGTGTGGTAGGGGCAACGAACAGTGTGGGGCAGCCCATTTTGCCCTCTCCACATAAGCCCATGGGTCTCCAGCTCCTCATCTTGATGACAAAGGAGTTGTCTCAAAATAGGAGTTCTGTTTTTTTTTTTTTTTAATTATTAGAACTCTTGGAGATGCAGGTTCCAAGGCAGCTTGATATCCAAATGTATATGGTGGAAGCCCTAGGGGGTTCCATTTAAGTCTTGGGGTCCTGCAGCACACACCATTGGAAAACTACTAGGCAAGACAATCCCCTGAAGTTTCTTCTAGCCTTAGGACTCTTGGGACTGTCCTGGTGCGTGAGCTTTACCTAAATGCCACATCCACAGGGTTCCTACCTTTGTGACTTCTTGGAGATTCAGGTTATCATCTTGAGTAGTCTAGGGATTGGACATAGGGCAGATATCTCAGGGCAGATTTTTTTGCATTTTTTGTTTGTTTTTATTTTGTTTTGTTTTGGTAGTGGGAGAAGTTGGGATAGCACAGAGTTTGCAGATACAGTTTGGCTTGCTGGCTGCGCTTTGTATTATTTTTGACCTGGCCTGCCCTTCTTTCCTTTTAGTGTTAGTTTGCCCCCAAAGAATAGATGAAATGAGGTTATAATGCATTTCAGGCAAAGAAGGTACATTTAATTTAAGTTGCCTGGGGCTGAGTTACATACTTTATGTAGAGAGTATTTGTAGAGCGTAGTGGTGCCTTTGGCAAAAATAGGGAAGCCAGAATCTGGGGCCAGTTCTCCATCCATCAAGTGTTTGTAAAGCATCTGCATTATATTCTTGGAGAAGCCGAAAGGGAGATCCCAGCTGTATTAGGACTCCTTGATTGCAAGAACAGAAACCAACTGACTGTAGCTTAAGCAGGAAAGGGACCTCAGGCAGGATTGATGCCTTGGAAAAACCTTGTTAGATGCTCCCTCTGTTGCTCAGCTCTGCTTTTCTTTGGCTTTTCCTCTCTTCTCTACAGCCTGCTGGCATCTGTCGTTGGCCTACATGTCCCAAATGTTCCTGCACAATTCTAGCTACACTTGGGCAAAGTTCTCACAGTGAAAAGTCCATATTCCCCAGGGAGAGGGTCAGCTTGGTCCTGCTTGGTTCAGGTCTCCACTTTTGGTTTGTTTGGCTCCAACCCGGGAATGGGGGTGCACAAGACAAGGTCTGGCAGGGGTCATTCTAGACACTAGACAGATTGGAGGGTAGCTCTAGAAAAAAGGAATGTTGAGCTGCACAGATAGCCCTAAAGCTATGTCCTTCTGCAAGCCTCAATGAGTTGTTCTGGCCTCAGGGAGGAAACTACTGGAACATCTAATAGCCATACAAGGAGACTATGAAAGAAGGACCCTGAGCAGAACCTGCTTGCTATCTAGCACATGGTCACTCCAGTTAGGTCTTTTGGAGGGAGGGGACAGGGCACTTAAGCCTAAGGTTGACAGCGTTGCACATGGGGAGCAGGAGTCTATCCAGGTTAACTCAGGGAGGGAGCATGGTGGAGCAGTCACCTCAAGTGCGCTGCAGGTGAAAAGCAGTCAGGAACCAAGGCAGCTGTCTTTGGTACCCTGTGAACTCCCTGTTTCTATCTGAGCATCGGGTCTTGGCTTCCCTCTCAGTTGCCCCAGCGTTCTTCTCTTAGTTCATGGCTGGGCACACCAGGTACCAGCATTCTGGAGCTATGGATAGACTTCTCTGGCTCCTAGGACCGCCTCAATACAAGCAGCTAGCAAAGGCCTGGTCATGTTGACAGTGAGGCTGCCCTTTCAGGGCTTTGAGCAGAGCAGGCATTGGGAAAAGCATTTGCCTGCTTATCCCTGGGGATGCTGTGCACGTTGGAAAGTAGAGCCTTGAATGATGGGATGGGGAAAGGCTGGGAAGAGGGACCAACCTGAGTCAGAGGAAGGGTACAGAGAGGAGGTGGGGCAGGTGTACACTTCAGGGAGGGAGCAGTGAGAGGTATGGCCAGCAGGGCAGCCTGACTGTCAAACTGAGGGGCAGGGGACCTGGGAAGGCACTTCTAGACTCAGAAGATGAGAAGATGATCAGGGAAGGGGAAGGGCAAGATGAAGCCAGGCCAACTAGGAGCCTGTGATACTCCAGCCAAGGGAAAGGATCAGTAGTAGAAGTGCAAGGGGTAGAGAAGTCCTTTGGAAAAAGAGACCACAGGGTTTGGTGATAAGTTGGCTGAAGCAGAAGGTAGCTCAAAGATGGAGGATTTGCAGAGGCAGGGGGAGAGCCTCAGTAGGGGGTGGCACAACTAGGGAGGAGCAGTAGGCCTACTGAAGAGAGCTTGTGGTTGTTGACTTTGGTTGGAGAGAAGTTAAGTGTTTTCAGAGCAGAAAGGGAAGTTTTAGGGGGAAGGAAGAGACTGCTGGAGAATGGGTGTTGCGGCCATCAGCTCTGCTTCTTAGGAACTATGACCTTGGCCAACTAGCCCCAGGTTCCTCTTCAAAATGGGAACAATGTCTTCCCAGTCCACTCACGGCACCCCGTTTTGTGTATGGAGGGTCATATATATGTGACAACCCTGTTCTCATGGCCTTTGTGTGGTGGTGCTGCATGGTGATCGTCATGGGATCGGGGAGACTTCTTGCCCCTGGGATGTGACTGCACGCTGGCTCCACTAGAGCTACCCTGTACTCCCAGGCAGATGACCTTGCCATTGTGTATTGCTTGGGGATAGTGTGGAGCGCTACACGTATCTAGAATTTGAATCTGGAGGTGTTGAAGTGACCGGTTAAGTCTAGGATCACTTCACTGCAGGTGACTTCTGAAATTCCCCTTATGGCTGCTGTGTGTGTAGAAAGAGGCAGGAGGGAAATGGCAGAGCTTGCCTTCCAAGAAGGAAACAAGGCATCTGGGGAAGTTGAGTGTGGGCAAGCTCATCCCTTTGACATCCGAGTGTGGAATTGCCCCTCAGAGATATATATGGGGGCCCCTGTTCCCACCTGGGTTGACCTCCTTGACTCCCTATAGAAAACCATAATGCTCTTGTTTTAAAAATACCAAGAAAAGGGGAAGTGATGAAACCTGCATCTAGTTTTGCTGCCAGTCTAGGGAAGAGGACCTAGATGGGAACAATAGGTGGTAGGCAGTGACTGGAGTACTGGCTAAATTCTGGAGCCCACTGAGTTTGGGGAGATGAAGAAGGCTTGAGGAAGGGACCTGAGGTCGTGCAAGGGAGAACCTTCCTTCCCATCCTGTCCTGATCTTTCTCCATCCCTCTGCCTCTCCCTGAGGGTGGGTCCCAGCTCTCTTTTGCTGCCCACAGCCTGCTCTTCTTGAACATGCCTACTGGCCTGATGCTTCCTTGTGGCTCACCTGTAGCTTCCTTTCTTTGGGAAGGCCTGGTATCCTTTGCCTCATACCATCTTTGGCATGTGTCTTTCTTACCCTGCAGCCCATTTGGCTGTTTCTGTCCATTTTCCCCCACAGAGCCTCTGTTGGAGTTGCCTGCTGACCCCCATTCCAGGACAGACTTTGTATTCTCTTGCCAGCTTGCTCCCAGACTCAAACCTTTGGGATATTACTTTTCCTAAAACACAGCAACTGTGTGTTTCCCTGGCCTGCCCAGCTGTTCTTGTCCTTGACCACAGAGTTTGTCACTTGTGACAGCAAATAGGAAATGAGAAGGAGCCAGGTACCTGAATTCCTACTGGGAAACAATCATAGTAACGGACATAATAAAGCTAACACTTACAAATACTTCCATGTTCACTTTCCAGACGCTGTACTAAATATTGCTCATGTATTACTTTTTCTTCACAACAATCCAGTGAAGGGGTTGGAGATTTAGCTCAGTGGTAGAGCAATTGTCTAGCAAGTGCAAGGCCCTGAGTTCCATCCTGAGCACTGTCCCCCCACCAAAAAAAAGATTTCACACAATAACCCAATGAAGTAAGCTGTATATTTGTCCTCTTACAGTTGAGGGATCTGAAGTTCAAAGAGGTTATGCAGTTTGGCCAACAACATCAGTTTGGCCAACAACATTCTACCAGAGTAGAATCTGTCCATCTGACTCCAGTGGCCATTCTGCTAGCCTTGGCAGTGTATTTGCTCCCAAGTGGAGTAAAAGAGTTACATAAGCCTGTTGCAAATAGTAGCCTAGATAAGAAAACCTCACAGTGTTATTCTTAGAACTGTGCTTTGTGTCTCTTCTCCATATCCCAAACAATGCAATGAACCCTTGGATAGAGGAGGTCAGAGTATTTATCTTTGCTGTGGACTCTCTGATATCACTGTCCCATTTCACAGTTGGGAAAACATCTTCCTGAAGCCTTAAGAACTTCTTTTGACATTATCCTTACAAAGAGGGTTCTGAAAGAAAAATAGCAGCTGAATCCCTGAGTTCCCTCTACTGATCTTCCTACATAGATCATAATGCCATCCTATCCTAAGTGTTCTTGAAACGCCCCCAAGATGGTCCGGTCCACACAATCTGTTCTGATTTGGGACGTTTCTCTTTTTAGTAGTAGGCTCTTTACATCTGTTATTGTCCATGCATGGTGGCTCTCAATGAGGGAGAGAGAATGAATTGTAGTCTCTGACAATTGGGGCATGTGTGACATTGAAAGAATATATTCAGTATCATAATTACATTTTACATTTGGACAAAGATACTGTTTTTTAAATGGAAACTGTTGGGGGTGGAGTTTGACAAAATTTTAGCTGACATTACAGTAATTTTCTTTTTTTTAAGGAAGAAAGGTTTATTTAGCTCACATACAGTAATTTTCAAGTGGGGCAGAGCATAGTTAATGGGCTATGTCCTTTGAAACATCATCTTCCTTCAAGAGACTGTGTATCCTGTTTTTCTGTCTTCTGTGGCTCTGCAGGGTTTACGGGAGGTCTCTGGGCATGGTGCCCACTGTAAGGTACTGGAAAGGGGGGTCCAGGAGCTTGTGCAGATGTAGTAAACACAGTTTACTAACTGGGACCAGAGTTCTTTTAAGGGAAACCTTGTAGCTTAGTGGTAAGATCACAGGTTTGGATCAGACAAAGGCAGAGTTTAAATTCCAACTCTACTAATTAGGGGTTGTATCCCTTAACCTTTTAAGGCATGAGTTGCTTTATCTATGAATGGTGGTAGTACCTACCTCATAGCCTAACTGTGAAGATTAGATAGAATAATATGCAGTACCTGACACATAGCTGATGCTCAATCATCCAGCTAGGGTGGATGCTGCTCTTGTCCATCCTACCTGCCTGTCTCAGTTAGATCCCAGCTTCTTGGGACTCTGGGCACCTGCACAGTGGCTTTGCCACTCACTTCATGCTATATACCTGGATGAAAGCATTATCTCATCCCTAAGAGTTTGAGGCTAGTCTGAAGCAAATAGAAATGACCTACAACTCATGGTGGGGTTACATCCTGATAAACCTATCATAAATTGCAAATATTCTAAGTAAAAAAAAAGGCATTTTACACATGTAACTTTTGAACATCATATCTTAGCCTAGCCTACTTTAAGCATGCTCAGGACACTTATTTTAACCTACATTTTTGGGCAAAATCATCTAACACAAATCCCATTTTATAATAAAATGTTGAATAGTCCATGTAATATATTGTATACTGCACTAGAAGTGAAAAACAGAATGATTCTATGGGTACACCTTTGCACTAAAGTTGAAAAATTGTTATGTTGAACTACCCCAAGTCAGAAGTGTACTTCTGTAAAGCTCAGCCATGCCCTGAATGTCTATGTATCAGACCTCATACTTGGTCCGAGGAGTATAGCTGTACAAAATAGATATGGCCTTGTCCTCAGGGGATTCACAAAATAGTGGGGAAACAGATTATGCTCAATAATCAAATGTAACATATGCCACAGGGGAGAGAATTATGGGGTCAAAGAAATGAATTGTTTTGGCAAAGGATCAGGAAGATTTCCCTGAAAAAGAGACACATGAGTGGATCCCTGAAGGCTGAGACTAAGACAGCCATGTTTGTCTCTTGTGACCTTACCCCTGATCAAGGCTGACGCTGACTGCTGTCCCTGCAACACCGTAAGGTGAATTAGAAAGCGATGCATCTTTGGGGTAGGGGCAGTCCTGCCAGGGCCCATGGCTGGTAAGAGAAACTGAGAGATTTCCCTTTCTGCTGGCCCCTGGTTCTGGCTCTCATGTACTGAGCACATACCCAGGGGTTCCTGGGAAGGGAACTACATAAAGCAGGGACAGCAGAGCTTGATGCCTTCTAAGAAAGGAAAGAAGCCACTGGAGGAAGCAAGTGGCCACGTCAGTTTTTGCTCTCCTTGTGAGGCACTATTTTCAAGGAGAGGGGTGACCGTGTCCAGAGTACTATCTGGAGCTGCTGGGCTGGCCAGCAAGCACCCAGAGTCTGGCTTCCATGGGGCTATAGCTGGTAACTTATCTCCTCTGACCCCCATGGCAGATGTTCCTTCCACAGTGTCCTATGAAGAGCAAAGGACCATGAGCAGGGAGTGGGGAGGGAATTCTGCTGGGGAAGCTGGGCTAGAGTCGGAGGCCCAAGTGCCTACGAGCTCTAGCTCAGTCCCCACCTCCAGGACAAGCGCCTATCTTGTGCTGAGTTCTTCTAATCTTGCTATTTAATCTGGAATGTCATGGACCTTTGCACCTTTTTGTTTGCCTTCTCACTTGAGACACATAGTCTTGCATTCCACTGGTAGGAATAACAGACTAAGTGCAAATGAGGATTGATAAGGGGAGATGTAAGGCCCTCCTCCTGAGGGAAGATAGCAAGGCCATGAGAGAAAGTGGCATTTGAGTTCATTTCTAGGTGCTTGGATGCACACAGACCACTTACTTATGGGGTAGCCTAAACTCTAAGCTAATGGAGGGAGGGATCTGTTCTTTTTCAGCAGTCAATCTGCATGACTTAGTGTGACACCTGGCTCATTGTAGGTGCTCAGTACAATTTGGAGATGGAGTAGGCCCCCTCCAGGATGTGATGGCCAAATTCTGACCCAGGCTTGCCATTGAGCTCCAGCTACCTAGTGACAGAGCAACGAAGGGGTGTTTGGGGAATGTCAGATCATGTCATAAGGAACTGGAGCAGTTTAGCAAGAAAACACAAAGGCATAGATCAGGACGACTTGATATCCTGAAAGAACAATTGTTATGGTATTCTAAACATTTCTTTCTTGGCATGTAATGTCTGTAGCAATGTGCTAGGGCTACAGACACTATCTCACTTAATCTTCACAGCAGTTGAAGAGGAAGATATATTATCTTTGCTGTTTAATAAGGTGGGAAACGGCTTAGATAAAATGATTCACCTGGAATTTGAATGGGTCTCTGACTTCACAGTCTACAGTTGCTCAGTGATCCAAACCCCTACACAGTGCCCCACACAGTGCTTTCTGCTCGGAGATTTGTCATGTGACTTCAGTAGATAGAGTGGGTACTCATGAGAAGTTCCAGAAGTTAGTTTTCTGTTCCTCATAAGGGAGATCTCCCTCCTCCTCCTTTCCTTGCTCCCTCTCTCCCTCCCTTCCTGCCTTCTTCCTTTCCTCTCTCTGTCTGTCTCTCTTTTTTTCTTTTTTTTGAAATAGAGTCTCTGTCTGCAATTCAGCCTAGCCTTGAGCTCACTATGTAGCCCAGGCTGGCTTCAAACTAACGGCAATCCTGCCTTCCAAGTGCTGGGATTACAGGTGTGAGCCACCATGCCTGGCTGGCGTTCTCCTTTTCTAAAGGAGAGCAGTCTCAAATTGGAATGAGTTGCCTCTGGGAGCCCAGCTTCCTGGGAGGTCAGGGTCAGCTCAAAGGGGATACTTGCATCAACTGGGACATGTGCTCCAGGGCCTCCCAGGACCTCTCCAGCTCCAGCAGGATCTGGTTTTGTAAAAATTAAGCATATGTACCACCATGTTCATAGCAACACAATTTGTAATAGCTAAGTCTTGGAAACAACCTAAATGCCCAACAACCAACGAATGGCTAAAGAAAATGTGGTTTTTCTACACTATGGAGTACTACACTGCCATAAAAAAGGATAAACTAGAGTCATTCATATATAAATGGATGTTTCTTGAGAACATACTCTTAAGT
>PVJO010002240.1:99678-148511 GCA_004026905.1 Hystrix cristata | reverse complement strand
CAAATATCAATACTTTTTAGGAGAGTCCTGTTTGTTCAGTGTCTTCTAGGCATATGTGATTCTTGGCTCTCGTGGTTGTCTCAAGACCCTGGATTATGTTAATGATTATTACCTCAGATAATTACAGTATTACCATATGAGAATGTACAACTGGTTATAGCCTGTATGGCACACTCATTACCCTAGTACATTAACAATAGCATCAATTACATTCCTGAAACTGACCGACTGTGGTAGAAATTAACTTTGTATCTTAAACCATAAGAGCAAAGCCTACACCGTTATAAAGCAGAATCCAATATAAACCAGGAATTTGTATGTAGTGGGTATCCTGTTAGTAGAGTGGTTTTTACCCTGCTTGTATCGGGGATAATGAGGGATCGGAAAAGGTATAGAGATAATGAGAAAAGTTCTAATAGATGTAAAACTTACAATAGGATGTTACTTATGCTTTGGGAAACTTGAGTAGTTAGTTTACAAACAGTGAAAGGTGATAGTAGTGGGTCAAACCATGTGGATTCTATACAATATTTACTCATATGAAAGAGGAAAAGGAGAGAGAAAACAAGAAGAAAAGGAAAAACAGGATTTGCTTAAGGAAGGAAAGATATGAGTAAGCAGGAGTCAATAAAAGTAAAAATCAAAACAACAAAAACAAAGAATATGTAGACAAGAGAATGTATTGGACAGGTATCAGGATGAATAAGAGAAAGAGAAAATAAGGAGAAACAAAACCAATATATACATATATTACGTATACCTACACATACAGTGGGATTTCTCTGATGGCCACCACTCTGTGGGGGGCACAGGCTGAAGCCTGATTCTGTGCTCGTTAGCCCTACCGAGCCTGCAGCGGTCAGTGCTGGGTACTATGTTGATCCTAACCTCCAAGGATGGAGTCTGGGGGCAGTTGTCAGACTGCAGCTCTCTGGGGGATCTTTGGTAGCCGGCCCACGTCTCCTTATAGTTTATGTCTCTAAAAGTTCCTTAGTGGCGTGGGTATTGTTGGCTTTACCAGATAGCGATGGCTTGTATCAGAAGAGAAATGGGAAAAGAAAACAAACAAACAAACAAAAACACCAAAACAACAACAACAAAAAACACTGAGGGAGAGAGGTAACAGTGCTTTCAGTGCAAGGTGTTTCCCACCTTATTTGATGTTCACCCTGCCGGTGCGTGGGCCAAGCCAGTGCAGATCCACGCCGGGAAGTGGCCTGACCTGCAAGCTCAAGCCTCCTGCCCACGATGGAGTCCAGAGCTGTCTTCCCCGGGAGGGGGCGGGGCCAGCGCAGATCCACACCGGGAAGCGCCTGATCTGCAAGCTCAAGCCTCGCTCCAAAGATGGAGTCTGGAGCTGTCTTCTAAAATACATTTTTAAAAATGGCAAAAAAGCTAATCTCTTCTGGAAACACCCTCACAGACACATTCAGTGGTGTTGTGTTACCAGCTATCTGGCCATCCTGTAGCCCAGTCAAGTTGATACATAAAATTAACTATCACCCTGTGTCCTTAGGCAGGAGACTTAAGCTTTTGAACTGCTTTGTCCACATCTGTGATAGGGGTACTAATGGCTTTTACCTTAAAGACTCATCGCTGGGAATAAATGAAGCACAACTTATAGAGTGCTTAGAATGCTGACTGAAAAAGGCTCAATGTGTTGTAAAAAATAAAAGCTAAGGGAGATTCAGGCTGCACAGAGATCTCAATGTCATGGTGTAGCAACTGGAGTGAACACAGGCATGGTAGACATGTGGGTTGTATGACCAGATATATGAGGGGGAAAGAGGGAAGGAGAAAGGGACTTTCCAGTGGCCATGGGGTGTCATGGACCTTGGCCTATAAAAAGATTAGAGGCAGGGAAGGTGAGAGTGATGTTGGGGTTCTGCAAGGCTTGCCCTGGCCTGGATATGGGGACTGTAGCAAAGGATATGAGGATTAAAAGAGCTATGTCGCACCCCAGAAGCCAGCCAGTGTGGCGGGTGACATGATACAGGTTCCATCTCAGTGAATGCCAGTAGAGGGTATGGGCGGATGAAGATACAGATCTTCTCACCCTCCTTACTGATGGCACGGCAAGATTTACACACCCCAGGGAGAGGAAAGGAGTGAGAAGATCTAAAATCTGATTCAGTTTAACTGGATACCAATAAGAAAAATAAAAATTACTAAAGTAATTACTAAGTCACTAAAATTCCTGGAAGTGACGATAGTGAATGTTGTGGTTCAGAGAGTCTAGAGGACTCAAGACAGAAAATAAGCACAGGGAGGACACACACACACACACACACACTTTCAACCCTGAGAAGATGCTGGGAAATTCAGTTGCATTTGCAAAGGGGTTAGCACATGGTAAGTGTTCCATAAGTGGGAAATAAATACATACTATGTAAGAATAATAATGAAATCTAAATCTGCCCGTGGCAATGCCCAGTGTTTCAAGTTGACAGAAGGGACAGGGGCTGAGAAATCAGTCCAGCTCAGTTTGCTCCCTCCTTCCTCCTAACTATATTCTCTTTATTGGGCACCACCTCTCCTTGCCAAATCTTGAAAGCAGAGCACAGCAAAAGGCGGTGGACTCTGAGTGCACACCACACCGTAAATACTTCCAGTGGGAAGAGAGATTTATGGTGTTATAAATGCCAGTGGCAGACCCCGTTTGTGTTAATAGCCTTATTAGTTACATTGCTGTAAAATCCAGATCTCCACACTGTTTAACAGCTACAGTTCTGCTCAGCAGCATTAATTCAATAAATTGAGGCCCCTTGACATAAATCTTAAAGCCCCTGGAACCTGATTAGGAATTCCCTCCTGATGGGTTAGAGATGGACAGATGGAGAGAGGCCAACAAACTTCAAGTGGCAGCAGTGAATCACATGACACAGCTCTCTGGCTGTCACTGTGGGTCATTTTCTACCCATAATCCCAACTGGGCTGAACCCTGACCTTGAGGCAGAAAAGCTGCGAAGGATTGCTGATGATCCAGAGGCAGCGAACTTGGAGCTCCCATTAGCCCCTAAATGTCTTTGGAAAAATTAGGTAAAGGTGTCCCCTGCAGGTCAATACAGCCTCACAGGTGCAGGGCTTGGTGGGAGAAAGACCCTTTTATTCTGGTTAGAATAAGACCAGAGAAGCTGTGGAATGAATTTGTGACCGTGGTGTGTTCTCATCTGGGGAGTGTACTGCATTGATGGGTCCACGCTGCCAAAAGTGATGGCCTGAGTGAACTTGTGAAGTTCAACTACAGTGAAAGAAGTCAGAGCCCATAATTGAATCAACTATAAGAATAAAATGAAACAGTTTACTATTAGGAATATATACATATATAATATTATATATGAAAAACTAAAGAAAAAAATCATTAGAATGACTAGTCTAACATTTAGGATCACGCTGACATTTATGAGAAGGTGGAAGGGGAGGATCACGTGGGTAAAGGTGAAATGATTGCAAACAATTAAGTTCTTTGTTTGGTTAGTGGGTTCCTGGTGTTATTTACGAGACAATAAATGAAATAAAATACAAGAAACAATCATTAGCTAATGATTAATCTAATTCTACATACTTGGGGAGAGGGAGCAGTCACAAGAGAGAAGCTAGGGAGGCTCACTTTGCTGTTGTCTCATTTTTTTCTCCCTCCCGCCCTTACTCCTGGAAACAGTTCACAGCTAGTGAGCCCTGTGCTTGGCATCTTACCTCTGTCAACGCATTCATTTTTCATAATCTCTCTATGTACCAGCAGAAGGTTGAGGTTGAGTCTTGACTCAGCCACTTACAAGCTGTGTGATCTTGGACAAGTTGCTTACTTTGAGCCTTAGTTTCTTCATCTGTGAAATGTGGCTAAATGAATTGAATTGCAAAGGGTGACGTAAAGCAAAGTCAGAGTGAGTAGGGAGCATAACAATAAGCCACAAAAACAAATGAGTAAAATGTGGATGGTAATAGTGACTACTTTGCAGGCATTGGAGATTAAATGACATACTGGGTTTGGACCTTTGATTGGCAGAATAAGTATGAGATAAATGTTGGATATCATTATATCCTTGTGCTCACCTTACAGATAAGGAAGTAAAAGATAGTTTGAAAAGTGAAGTAACTAGCTCAAGACTGCATGGTTGGTACTCAGTGGCGTTTCTTTCCTTTCTTTTTATTCAACTCACTCTCTTTCCTGTCTTCCTAATACATAAATGACTGGAGTATTTAATGCAAGCTAGGGAATGTGCTAGGTTGGAGGTGCAGGAATGGAAGGATAATGTGGATAATCCTTGCCTATCAGGATCCCCTGGTCTTTGAGGGTTGGATATTGCTGGAGAGCAAGAGTAGGGTGGATTTTTAAGGTTATGAGACCCTCCAATGGACAGTAGAGGTGTGGTTGTTCAGAGGCCAATATTGTCTTGAACTCATTACTGGTAGATTGCCCTTGTGTTGAAGCAAACCTGTCCTTGCTTCTACTCATGACTGTGGGGAAGACCTGGAGGAGGAATGGGCTTTCAAAACCCCATGGGCAGAGAATTCTGATTTCTTCTGCCATATTTCCATGCTCGACAGACGTGGATAGAGACCTGGTTTCCCAGGCATCTTGACCAAGCTTAGTAGTCTTGACCAAGCTCTCCGAATTCATCTCTAACTTAACACAGCACAGATGTCGATGGGTCACCTGGGCTTCTTTCTACCAAGACCATGTTCCCCTGAGAATGAAAGCAAGAGTCTCTTAAGGCTTGGAATCTGAGACCCTAGAATACCACTTCTTCCCCTCTCTACTGCTCGAAGCCAGGCCATGGCCAGCCCACAGCAAAGGGTGGAAAACAGTGCCCGCCTTGTGATGGGAAGAATGGCATGGGTGCACAAGAGGTGGAAGAATAGTTGGTGTCACCTTTTCAAACAATCTAACACCAACACTTCATTCAAATTTGAGAAGTGGTGGTCAGGGGAGGGTGGTCAGGACCTGGAATGGGGAACATCTCACCCGACACCTAAAGTCGACGTAGGAGTAGGGTAGCGACCATGGAGGGCTGAACTCAGACGAACAGCATGTGTGAAGACCCAGAGGCCAAAGGGAATGTGGAACTTTCGAAGAACTGAAGGAAATTCAGCAAGGTGTGGGGAGTGGTAAGAAACAAGGCTGGGGAGGTGGGTAGGGAGTGGATGATGGAGACCTCTGGGGATGTAATGCTTTATCCCGAGGACAATGAGGGGTAGTAAAAGAGTCTGAGCTTGGGAGTGACAGGACCTGATTTAAGATTTGAGAAAATCCCCCTGGCCGTGCCAAGGAGAGTATGTCGCAGGAAGGCAGAATGGGTGTACTGAGATCAGTAAGAAGCAACTGGAGTTGTCCAAGCTCGAGATGACTGGAGTGGCAGTGGAGATGAGGAATATAGGGAAGATTTTTTTAGAAGGTAGATAGCATGGTGGGATGAGGTCAGGCCATCTACGCAAATCCCCTTGGGCTTGAATTAAAATAAGTCACCTTCTTCCTTCATCAGGTCCAGTCTGCTTTCAGGTGCACGAAAACTGCTTCTTTCTTCTATCCTTTTCTTTCCTTTCTGTGGCAGCCACCCCCTCCCCAACCCACGCTTGGCTGGCTTCAATAATCTGCTAATTAGTCTCCCTGTCTTCTGGGTCTCCTCTTTGCAATCCATCTTGCATGCTGTCACCAGGGTAAGTATTCTAAAATATAGCTTTACATCATGTCAGTTTTCTGTGGAAAGCAACAAAACCCCGCTGGGGCTCCCTGATCCTTCAGGAAAAAATGAGACGTCTTCCATGTGATACTTCAGTACCTCAGTGTGGTCTTCCAAAATTTATCCCCTACTGTTGTTCAGTAGGAGTCCACCTGCCAGCTATAAAAATATTACCAGTGGCTAGGGAATTCTTGAACAATAATGATAAGAGTAACAATGGTGTAGTGTGGCCATGTCTACCAAAATTAATTAAATTTGTCTTTTGAGTTGGTGAGGTACGCACATGGAGAGGTAAGTCCCAGATTTCAAGATAGGACTTGCTGCCCAGCCGTGGGGGATGCGATCAGCAGATACCTTCTAGCTGTCGGCATCTTCCCAAGCTCATGCCCTTAGGGAGCCTTTACAATCCAGGAACTGCACAAGACAGGGATAAAGACTTGGCTCTTTGCCTCTGCCTCGTGGACTGGATTTGTTGGACTTGTGTTGCCATTTTAACTTTTTTCTTTGCCCAGTCCTGCTTTCTCCCAGCTCTAGACAATTTTTTGTCTGTGTATCATTTCTAAAGATTTGCCTGTTCTGGACAGTTCATCTAAATGAAATCATATAATATGTGCGGTTTTTTTGTGTGTCTGGCTTATTTTCCTGAGCATGATATCAGTAGTTCATTCCTTTTTATTGTTGAATACTATTCTATTATATAAATAAACCATCTTTTATTCATCTGTTCATAAGTTGATGGACATTTAGGTTGATTACAGTTGTTTGGATTCTTATGAATAATGCTGCTATGAATATTTATATGCAGATTTTTGTGTGGACGTATTTTCCTAATAAATGATTCACGAAATAGACTCCATCTCCGTGTGTGTTCCAGTGAATCCTAGATAGTTCCCCTCTAGGAATTTATTTTACTGATACACTTGTATACTATAAAGTGATATGTTCACAGCATTATTTATAGCAACATTATTTACATTGGTAAAATATTAGAAAGAACAGGATTAAAAGTTAAGAGTGGTCAGAGGGGTTATGTGACCTAGCACACTATGTAAGTGGTAGACCCAAGACCTGAACCCAGGCTGTGACACTATGGCAGGTCTTCCTTTGGGCGCCTTCACTCCCAGTTGTATTCTTCATGTGGGCATCTCACAAACTAGCTGCCCTGGGTTTAGAAATCTCTCAGTTTGCAGTGTGTAAAAATGTGGAGTCTCACATGCAAATGCACATCACGAGCTGCCTTTTTAAAGCGAAAGGGCACAGTCTGCCAACATTTGACCTGTGTGTCTCCACAGTAGGTGGATTGATGCTGAACAGTGGCTGCTCCATCTGTGTGGGGCTCCCAGTCCCCACCTCTCCCTCTGTGCACTTCTGGCCAGCTTCTCATTTCCCACTCCCATCCTGCTCTGGTTTCTCTAGGCATTTGAGTTAGCAGCTTCAGCATTTTGCTCATTTGGTGGATATGTGTTTCTGAGTGGCCATCTTCCACTGGCTGCCTAGCCTTAAGTGAGACCTGGGTCCTAGGTTTTCCCCTTGTTGATTCTCTTTCTCTGCTGGGAGGGAAAGGGGGAGGAGAAGGAGCAAGGGGAAAGGAGAGGGAGAGAGTGAGACAGTGTCTCTGCAGCTGCCATAATAAAACCCACAGATTGAGTGAGTTTAAGCAACAGAAATTGATTTTCTCAGAGTTCCAAGTTTGAGGTCCGGTGGGATTTGGTTTCTGGAGAGGGCTCTCTTCCTGGCTTACAGTCCGCCTCCCTCCCACTGTGCACTCACAGGACAGAGATAGGGCTCTGGTATTTCTTCCTCTTTAAGGACACCAGTCCTAGGCTAAGGTCAGAAGTCCCTTTTGTGACTTCTTAACTGTTACCACTTCCTCGCAGGCCCTATCTCCAAGTACACTTACACTGGGGGTTCGGGCTTTAGCCTTTGAATTCTGGGGAGACATAAGTTGTTTCCTGCAGCAAACTGAAGTCTCCTTCAGGGTGATTTCTAAACTCCAGCTAATTTCTGCCTACAGAAGGATTTCCTTATGCTTAAGCTAGCTGCAGTGGACTTCTGGTGCTTATAGCCAAAAGTGACAAGAAGGACCATGCATGACAGGCACCGAGGCACAGCAAGTGGGAGCACAGATCTAGGGCTCCACTGGCTTGGGACACTCACTTGAGCCACATTCACAGGCTGGTGACTTCAATTCTGGGATCCTTCGTTGTTGCAACTGCAAAGAGAGGGTAAAATAGTATTGAAGAGGTTGGGTTGCTGTTAGGATTTAGTGACCTGACATAGGTAATGCCTTGGCACAGCGCCTAGTACATAATAAGCACTTGATAAATGATAGCTTTTTATAATAGTGATAATTATTGTTGTTATTATTATTAGTTAGGAGCCCAGCTGGACTAGATGATTTAGTTCCAAGACTTCTTCTGGTTCTGATAGTCTCACCCCTGGGTTTTAACATACTCTCACAGTGGGGTTTTTGGAGTGTCTGCCATGCTCTGAAAATTGTTTCTAACATTTTGTGCCAAAAGCATTTTTGTTTCTGTTTTGTTTTCTGGATAGGGAGACCTAAGCATCCATCGGATTCTTAAAAGGGTCTGTGACTTCCAACAATTATTATGGAACTCTTCTAGAATATAAGGATCCTACAATATTTCAGGGTGACCCTGAAGAAGTGCAAGTTGATCCTCCTGAGGATTAGGTTGTCGCTAAGACAGATTTCAGTTCAAAGCCTTAACATAACTTCCAGAAAAGCTGAGCAATCTAAGGCTCACAATCAACTTTATCAAAGCAATTTAGCAAGAATGTAGCTGTCTCCCAGCAGTGTGCAGCCCCACGGGGAAATAAAATTTGATGGGAGCAGAAAGGACTCTTTTGTCCTTGGGAAAGGTCAGTGCGATACATGAAGGAGGCTTGCTTGAGTTCTGAGTGAGTAAGTGGAGTGAGGTCACAGTTCTGACCCTTTGTCAAGATTCATGTAGGACCTTGGGGGACATTTGCCATAATTGTGACCCTGAAAATTATGGACAAGAGGTGTCCTGGCCCAGAGCCACCTTCCAAGTGTCCAGTTCAGCTCAAGCTACTTTATTCTGTAAAAACCTTTGGTGGCTGCCTATTATTTAGAGCCGTATTTCTCAACTGGGGACACCTGGACTCCTAAAATACATAGCAATCATTGGAGGGACAAAAAGCCACGAGTTAAACGTGGAGACATTCCTGGGAGTAACATCCTTGATGGGAAATGATTAAACATTAAAATAGATAAATAAGGTGTGCCTGCACACATACAAGCTAAGACAGAAGACGTTGGGGGAAATTTTGCAGCTAAAGTAATGAGTTCAGCACTTGAGTGTGGACTGTCACCTATTTTGTTCTTTTCTTCTGTTTATAATACTTAGAGTGACAAAATTGAAGATGTCCTCACTTCACAATGGAGCTGTTACACTTTTCAGCATAGCGTAAAAAGTTCTTCACAGTTTGACCTAAATCTTAGGAGGCAAGAGGCTCCTTGTAGACAACTAACCGACATTCATTTGGTCACGTGCACATCCAAAACTTGATTGTGATTCTGATTGGCTGCAGTGAACCCCGAAGGTGGTCATCAGCTTCTCCTGAAACTCAAGAGCTGAGAGCATGCTGGGCACTGCTTCCAGGAGAGCCCGGGGACCCTGGGCAGGCCCAGCCACGCAAGGTGTGCCCAATCCTGAAGCCCGCACTTTCTTTATTGACACTCACTCATGCCCCCTCTTACAGAGGCAAGAGCTGAGGTCAGGAAAGGGCAGGGTCATTCCGAAAGTCCCTCACCAAGCTAGTGGCAGAAGCAGGTTGGGACTTGAGTCTCCTGAGCTCAGTTATGGCTGTGCTCTGAATTGTGCCAGAGACGGAAGCATGAATTCGTTTGGCAAGCATGGAGAACGGCCAGGGCGCAGGCCATCACTGTTCTGTTTATCACCTTGCAGACGTTAAGAATAACAAGAGGATAAACAGCAAGGAAAACTGATTGGATGGCTAATGCCAGGCAGCAGCCTTAAACCCAAACACTGAGCAGGCAGATGTTAGGATGTCTGCTTGGTGCGTGGGCGAGAGGCTCCTAGAACATTCGTGAGTCTGTCACATCGCGATCCTCTGTACATTTAGTCTCAGCTCGTTGCTCCAACTCAGCTTCTCCTAGTGTCCTCACAGTGGTGATTTTCTTGCACGTGGTTCATACTCCTGGATCTGGAAAGTTCAGTTAGTGTCCTCCCCGATCCTGCTGGCCACTTCTGGATCCTTTCTTCTCAAGCCCTGTGGTCCTGTCATCTGTCCCTCACCCATGACCTCAGTTAACGGTTAATGGTAATCCCATTCTTTCAACAGCTCGAAACAGAAGCTTCAACTCCTTTCCTTCTCTCACATCTTATCCCAAATGCTATAGGTTCCATCTTAATGCAATGGAATACAACACAGCAGTGAAGAAGAACAAGCTACAAATATGACAATGTGAATGACTCTCAGAGGCATAATGATGCATGGCAGAGGCCAGATGCAAGACAATTCCACCTACGAGGACATGAAGTTCAAGAATATCTAAAACTTCTAGAGATCAGAGCAGTGGTTACCTCTGGGTGAGTGGGTGAGACTGATTTATAAGTGGGAGAAGACAAGGGCAACTTCTTGGCTGCAAAAAATGTTATCCAAAGTGTTATGTGTAGTTGTTAAAGGGGTAAACATGAATGTAAATTTCACTGAGCTGTACACTGAAGGTTTACTGTATATATTTTATACTTCATTGGAAAGTGAAATATGCATATATTTAGAATCTAGCCCTTCAATTACCCTGTCTTACAGGTCTCTTTCCCCTGTGGCACTATTAGAAGAGGATTCTTCTCCTTCCTTTGTTTACCACATTCAAAACAGAAGTAATTATTGTCATCTCTCCTGTCAGAAACATCTAAAATCTGTTCCCCATGTTCCATCTTCATGTCTCCTTCCTACTGCAAGTGATGATCATCTTTCACCTGGGCACAGAAGTAGCCTCATTCTTTTTAATGACTGCATAGTATTCCATTACTATGTGAGCTGAATGCTGACCCCAAAGATACGCCTATGTCCTAGTCCCTGGAACACTGTCTGAGTCTCTTTGAGCTGTCACAATGGAATACCACAGATGATGTGGCTTAAATGGCAGAAATTTATTTCTTAGTTCAAGACAAGCTACCATCAAGGTAAGTTTAATATTGAAGCCTCTTCTTTGGCTTGCGGGCAGCCATCATCTTGCTCTGTGGTCTAGGAAATCTTCTTTGTGTTTATGAGAGATTTGGGTTGGGAACCGGCACAGAGAGAGAGACAGAGAGACAGAGAGACAGAGAGAGACAGAGAGATAGAGAACTTGAGGACTGTTGGAAGTTATTAGAAGCTGGAACCAGAATTTGCTCTAGAGTCTCTGGAGCCTGCTGATACCTTAGTGTCAAACTTTTGGTCTTCAAACACAAGGTGATAGAATACATTTCTGATATTTGCAATCACCTAGTTTGTGGCAATTAGTGAGAAAGCTCTAGGAGACTAATGCAGTCTACTCTGATTTACATGGCCCCCTACTCTGATTTACAAGTGTCCCCAATTGATGGACACTTAGGTTGCTGCCATTTTTTTCTTTACTGCAAATCATGTTGCTGTGGACAACGCTGCACATTGTTTTTTTCATAGCTACATAAATGTGTATTTGGAGAAACTCCTGGAAGTGCAGGATGGATCAACGAGCATGAGCAGTTAAAATTCTGATAACTATTGGGGTTGTACTCTTTCAGAAATTGCTCCTGTGCTATACACGTCACATGCATGGAAGGTTGGTGTTATTACTGATAACTCGTTTCACAGATTAGAACACAGAGGCTCACAGAGTCACTTGCTCAATGTTATGTCTTTGGGAAATGGCTAAGCCAGAATATAAATCCTGTCTTTCTGATTTTACTTAAGAAAATGGATGTAAGTCACTTAACACTTGCAGTGGTTTGAATGTGTCTCCCGAAGTTCATGCATTAGAAACTTAATCCTCAATGCAACAGTGCTGGGAGGTGAGAACTGATAGGAGGGCAGGGCCCTCACAAATGGGTTCATGTTGCTATTGTGCGAGTGGGTTAGTTACCGCGAGAGCAGGTTGCTGCTCTTGTGGTCTCTTTCCCTTCCACCTTCTGCCAGCCCTTCGGTCTTGGAGTTCTCAGCCTCCAAAACTGTGAAATAGGAATCTCTTTTTATAAACCACCCAGTCTGTGGTATTCTGTTATTTTTACACAAAATGGACTAAGACCATATTCTATTTGATACTAAGATAATTGTTATTATCACACTTCTGGGGTTTTCTCAAGGACTGTCATTGTGACAGTTAATCTTAATTGTCAGATGGATTGGGGTAAGAGATGCTTAGCAGATTAGCCAAGCACCTTTCTGGATGTGTGTGTGTGGGGTGGATGTGTGGCACCATCCAATAGGCTTGTTGCACTGATGGGATGAAAAGGGGAAGGAGGAAGTTAACCTCTGTTTGAAACGCTCCATTCTGTTTGCGCGGGTGCATCTTTTGCTACTGTCATTGCCTGCGAACTTCAGACTCCAGCTTCTTCTGCCTTTCAACGTGGACTCACCCCGGTGATTGTTCAAGGAGAGCTCAGGCTATCTCTCTTGGACTGGCCCTGCATCCTTGATCTGTCTTGTTCTGAGACTTCCAGATTCTTTGAGCAGCTACTGGGTTCTAGGACTCTCCAGAGAGCAGACTCACATGTAGGCTGTCTAGTGTCTGATCCCATAAGCCTATCGAATAAATCCATTTGCATAATTATATATATTTTCTATTGATTCTGTTCCTCTAGGGAACCCTAACCAACACAGGAAAGCAATATCATGTATAATGAAGTTAACAGATACTTACCAAGTATCTACTATGAACATAGATTGGTCTCGATGCTAGGGAGATAGCAATGAATGTATTAGATATCCCCCTCCCTGGAGCTTAGAGTCCATCAGAGATAGATTTTGGTTTAATAACTCCAGTGGGGGAGAAGTGCCAAGTTAAGATATTTGTGAATGGGAACCTTGTTCCTCCTTAAATCTTTGCCTCCTAAGACAGGCAAATCCAGTTCTCCCCACTGCTTTCTAATACTTTAAGCCTCTATGTTAGGTGGGAAAGTCCTGAGAAATGGTCATTTGTCAGTAGCAAGGCTTACTAAGGTTTAAATCAAAGTTAGAAGCTGAAGAGTCAGCCCCGAGTCTGGGGTGGATTTCACAGGTCAGTGAGGCCGAACAGCAATCCCAGGCTGGTGATGAATGTAGTGGGATCTCTCCCTGGCTCTGCCCTTGTCTCGGGCTTTAGATATGAAATGTTGTCTCAAAGTTTTATGTGTTTAAAAAGTGATGGGACTATGGGGTGCTATCCTTATCAGTGATTCATCCTTTGATGAGTTCAGTGGCTAAATGTACCGTCAAGAAGTGGGCCTGGTTGGAGGTGGGTCACTGGGAACATGACCTGGAAGGAAACATTCTTGTCCTCAGACCCTCCCTTCTTTCTCCGCTTCCTGGTTGCCATGGGTTGAGCACCTTTTCCTTTGCTAGGCCTCTCTGCCATGCTGCTTCTGCCTTGGAGCCAGCTGATCACAAACTGAAACAGTGAGCTAGAAATAAACCCCTCTTGCTTTAAATCGCGGGTGTCATGTAGTTTGTCCCAGCGATGAGAAAAGTGACTAAGATATATGGCCACTGTGAACTCAGTGTCTTCATTTCCTTAGACTGTTACAGTCTGGGAATAGTCACCCAGCCTGGAGTTCCACCAATCTCCAGGGGTCCGCCAAGAATTCGCTCATGGCCTGGGTGCTGGGTGATCTGTGGCTCTTCTGTCCTGGGATGACCAAATTAGCAATGGAAAGATGCCTTTTCTAGAAAGCAGAGATGAAACGTTTGAATGTATGACTGTCTGTAACATTTCCTCCATCCCTGATTCCTTGGGATGCTGTCTGGTATTGCCCATTTAGTATCATTCCTTTCCTCTCTACCCCACGCTCAAATTCAGAATGTACTCACCAGTAAGTGAAGAACCAGAGAAAAGATGGTGCTATTTCCCTCTTAAAAGACATAGACTGATTTATCAGAGAGAAGAAAGAACAGAGTTATAGGAAGAGAGAAGAAATGTGAAGTACTCATAGGCATTGGGTTTGGATGTTTATGTCAGAGATGGGAATGAGGACTGTGTTGAGACGTACGGGGGAGTTGGTGAGGGAGACAAAGTGATCTTTTAAAAAAGTTTCTGAAGAGCATGACATTGATCTCTCCATAATGTTGGCCAAGAGATGCAGGTGACTGAACTGTCATACTTGTGGTTGCTGGCCTGGGTTTCTTTAGTTTTACAGTGGTCCAGATTAGGTCACATGGAAGTTGAGTTTAAGTAGGATTGCATGTATACTTTTCAGTCTGCTCTAGCTTCTAGCAACTGCTGCATTGACCATTCTGAGACCCTGTTATGGTTTGTGTCTAGATGTCCCCACAAAGCCTCACGTGGTAAGAGGTAGCTGGATCTAGAGCGTGTGATTACTAAATTAGTCCACTGATTGGTTTGCCATGGTTCTGCTGGGATTGAGGATGTGATACTAGGATTAAGGGTATTAGGATTGAGGGTGGGAGTACTGCCCACCCTAAAGTCAGGTAGCCTGAATAAGATACAAAATACAGGAAGAAGCTGGTTAGCTCCCTTGCTTGCATCCCTTGCTTACCTTGCTGCCTTCTGCCTGTCTGCCATGCCACCCTGCCTTGGACCCAGCTGACTGTGGACTGAAACCTCTACAAACCGTGAGCCAAATAAACCTTTCTTCCCCTAACTTTGGGTATTGGGTATTTTGTATCAACAATGAGAGAAAAGTAACTAAGACAGACCCCGCTTGTAATCATTGGTGGTCTTGACCCTTATGTGCCATACTAATAGCTAGCAAATAGTCAGAGCTCACTAAATGCCAGCTACAGTGCTAAGCTTTTTAGACATATTGTCTTACTGAATGTTTATAAAAGGTGAAGAACCTAGTGAAAAGGAGATTAAGCAAGTTTCCCAAAGTCACACAGCTAGCAGACAATGGATGTGGTCCCACGCAGTGTGATTCTAGAACTTTCGAGTCTCATAGTGAGTGGTATGCTCACCACGATAGCTCGATGTTCTTCTGTGATTCGAGATGATACAATATTTGTCCTCCTATACTTAATGTGAGGAGGTCTCACATCAGTATTTCTTAGGGCCCCATTTCTCCTCAGGGCATACGCGCTCTCACGCACACATCCTTTAGCTTGCGTCAACTTCTGGCTGTTGCTTGTTATTCGGATCTTCTACACCCAGACTTTTGTTGTCTTTCAGGCTTTTGTTCTCTACTTACACTGGTGCAGATCTTCTTTTTCTTCTATGCTGACATTTCTCCCAGGACTTGAGCCATCCTTTCCTTACAACTGTTCTGCTGCTGCCTGCTCCAACTCCCTTTCAGAAGATGTTTGTGTATAAGTCTCAACTGTAGACAGGACTTCGTTTTTTCTGTCCGGTATTCCAAATAAATACTCAGGGTGGGGAGTATTACTCATCTCCAGGTGGAAGTCTGTAAGTCCCAGTTCTATCCCTGTTGGTCATGTATAGATTTTAAATAAGTTATGTATCACATTATAAGCAGCCTACAAGTAGAGTTATTAATAATGCAGATATTGTTGTAGGTAACAACTAGGGCCAGTGTGACTATTTGGGGTAGAGACTGGCTCCATCAATAGAAGCTGCAGTAGACATCTGTGTCCCTACCTAATATCTAAACTCCCTCTTTCTTGACACCAGAGCCCCGTTATTGTCCCAGGCAGTGGCACAGCTGGTCCTAGGCTGTGCGTCGTGACCAGTCAAAGTCAGTCATAGCCGTCGCGTTCTTCACTTTGCCAGCCTTCCGTGCAGCTAGAAGTGACAAGAATCAAGTCAATGCAAACTCAGTGAAATTTGATTCTGGGAAAAGTGGTATCTTCCAGGAAAAGAAGTCAGACTCAGCTAGACCGTCTTTTCTCACTTTTCCTGTTTGAAAAGTGGATGTGGTGTCTATAGATGAAATGGCCATACTGAAACTATGGAGTGGTAAGAATAAGGAACGCTGATGTACTAGGAATGGCAGATGACTCTGGGGTCCTGGTGACTATGCTAATGATAGCAGCGACCTACTTCTGGACATATTGTTAAGAGTTAAAAACAACACTTCCCTCCCACTTTGCTCATGCCTGCTCTTAGGTTTTCTGTTACTTGTAACCAATGCATCCTAAACTGATAAAGAAATAATTTCTTATTCTTTCCTGTTAACAACAAATAAATGCTCATTTTAGAAAAATTTTAAATGAACAAGGACTATGATACAAAATTAGTGGTTGAGATCCTTTTAACCTTTTCTATGATTAAAAATATTGAGTTAACATGTATTGGGTATTACTGCAATGTGACAGGAATGTGTTAAATATTTTACTTGATTTATCTCATTTCAGCTTTGCAACAAACTATGAGGTTTGCATCGTTACAATTCAGAAAAGTATGCACTTACTCCTTCTGAATTTCTCTCTCCCTATTAAAGTTAACATTTCTATTGATTTGTTCTTATGATTCCAGAACTTTTTCCTATGCAATTACATACACACCAAGATGATTTTGTGTTTTGCATGCTAAGGAGATCACACTGGGCATATTGTCCTTCAACTTGCTTTTTGCCCTTACTAATTTGTCTTGGAGATTTTTCTGTGTCAGTTCAAATGGATCTATCTTGAAATTCTCAATGGCTGTGTAGTAAGCAAGGAAATTCTTTTGAAGAGTTAAGGCAGTTCACAGGTGAAATGCGCTACTTAAGAGCTAATGATCTTGCAGATACCCCTGGAGGAACAAAGTAGATAAACGTTAAATACATGGTGGGGGTTAACATCAGAGATAAAGTTGAACTATGGTGGCCTTTAAGGGTCATAGTTACCCTCAAATTCTATGATTCTTCTGATCGATGATAACATCTTTTTCCTTTCCTTGGTATAAGGTTTCTTGGTTACTTGGCAGTGGTTGACCAAGCTGTGTCAAAATCACAATGAAGCCAGTGATGATACATAGATGACTGAATAGCAAAGAATTGGATCTGTATGATGCCAAACAGTTGGGTCTCTACTTTTTGGGCCGTTTCCTTGAGTGCTTGCAATCACAGCAGGACAGTGTTTCTGGGGACTGGGGTGGCAGATTTCTCAGCTGTCAATGGAGCAGACTCCATAGCGAGCAAGCAAGTATGGTAGATAGAATGACCTCCCGAAGGTGTCTACATTCTGATTCACAGAACTTGTGAATAGGTTATATTACATGGCAAAGGGGAATTAAGATAACAATTGGAATTAGAGTTGCTAATTAGCTGATTTTAAAATAGGAAGATTGGCCTAGGTTTTCCAGGTAGGCATAAGTGGAGGGAAGAATAGATCCAGCATCAAAGTGATGTAGTGTGACAAAGACTTGACTCACCATTGCTGGCTTTGAAGGTAAAGGATGGAGCTGTGATCCAAAGAATGCAGGTAAACCATAGGAGGTAGACGAGGCAAGAAATTGGATCCTTCTGTGTAGCCTCCAGAAAGGAATGCCCCTCTGCTGACACCTTGATTTTAATGTAGCGAGATGTGCGTAGGACTAATGACATTCACAACTATAAGATGAGAAAGTTGTGTCATTAAGCCACTAAGTTTATAATTACTGGTTATAGCAGCAACAGGCCACTAGTACAGTAGGCGAAGGACTTGGGAGTTTTAATAACAACCTGCATTTAGTGTAAGGAAAGAGACTTCTCAGGCTTCAGTATATCCTGGGATAGTGATTAAAAGCACAATTTACTATTTCTGTGAGCTTGGGTAAGTCACTTTATTTTTGTGAGCCTCAGTCACTTCATAAGCAAAATAGGGCACCAGTTATACCTAGTTCATTGGTTTTGCACCTTGGTTGCATATTAGAGTCATCTGGGAGGCTTTTTATCTTCATCAATGAATGGGTCACTTCCTAAAGCAGCTGGGAAGAAGTCTTTGGGGATGGGCCCTGGAAATCTACCAGGAAAGAAATCTCCCCATGTGATTCCAGTGCACTGTTAGAGTTGAGGAAAATCCCAGTGCTTGGGTCATTTCTCAGACCAGTGAAATGGGAGTTTTGGGGAGACCCATGAATCCATATTTTCTATATTATATTCTTGGGGTAATTGTAATGTGTAATCAAGGTTGACAACTTCTGGTTGTAGATACTGAATAAAGTACAGCGAATAAAGTCATAGAAAGAGTTCACTCACTATTATTATGTTTTCCCCTTGAGGGGCAATATAGTAAATATATTTAATTATATGGGTTTTGATATCAGCTAGGCCTGGCTGGGAGTGCTATGATTACTCTTGAACTATCTAGCTGCAAGATCTGGGTGAGTGCGTCTCTCTGAGCCTCAGATTCATTGTCTGCACAGTGGGGATAAAATATATACATCTTGAATTGTGGTGATTGTATAGTAGTTGAGGTGTGAAATGCACCCAAATGCCCATCAATAGTTAAACGAATAAAGAAAATGTGGTATAACACACAATGGAACATTGTTTAGCCATAAAAATAAACTCTGGTCATTTGTGCAACATGGATGAGTCTGGAGGACATTATGTTAAGTGAAATGTCAGACACAGACAAATACTGCACATTTTCACTCTATGTGGAAGCTGAAAAATAATGTAATAGAAGTAGAGAGTAGACTAGTAATTACTAGAGCCTGGGAAAGGTGGGGGAGGGGGAGCTGAGGGTGGGGAGAGGTTGGTTAACAGGAACATAATTACACTAGATATAAGAAATAATTTCTAGTGTTCTATAGCACAGTATTCTAGGTAATAATTTGGAGTATGTTTCAAAATAGCTATAAGAAGGGATTTTGAATGCTCTTAGTAAATGATAAATGTTCGAGGTGACAGATTTGCTAAATACCCTGATGTGATCATTACACCTTGTACACTTGTATCATATAAATATGTTCTGTACCACATAAATATGTAATTTAGAATGGGAATTGTGATAGTTGGACAATAGAATATTTGTAACATCCCGTGTATTAGTTCAGGCAAACAGTGGTCACTAAAATGCTTCTGGCAGTAGTTACTATCATTAATAATAAGACTCCGGGGCTAGGTGGCCCACTTGGCTTCCCTTCTTCAGCCTTGGTCAGTTGGCCTTTCAAAGCCTTGATTTTCTCAGTCTGTGACATGGACACTACCTATCATAAAGGCTTCTTGGGGGATGAAGTGTGATAGTTGTACAAAACTTCACAATACATGTGTGTAATAAATGGTAACCTGAATGGTTGCACACACCCTAGAGAGGCTCACACACCCACCTCAGTGTCTTTGCCATATGCTCAATTTTTAAACTGAGATTATAACTAGTGACTGCAAGCCAAACTATGTGATTATTTGGCCTCAATGATATCATCATAGTTTTAGACACTAGTCTCCATTTCTTTAAAAATGAGGAGCTTGCACAGAAATATCTAGGTACCCTGTTTTTCTTGAAATATGGGGCAACTGGAGTAATGACTATTCTCAAATCCATAGGATATACTTTCTAAAGCTTAATAGTAGCATTTAGATGACATTGTTCTTAGTGAGATTCAATGCTCCTTTTTATAAAAGAAAAAGTTTTATAATACTCTCCTTACCATTCAGAAATGAATTTCACAGATAATATCTATATATACACATAACTTCAAAAAATCAATATAACATTCTAACAGTATTATAATAAAGGATAAAGTGAAAGTAGTCTATAATAAGATAGTATATATTTCAATATGTAAATGACTGCAGTGACTCGACAATAAAACATAATGATATAGCCAGATAATTGCTTCTGTATATAATCACTGTGACTTCCGCAGCTATGAAGGCAAACTTGGTACAGCTGTGTTATGTCACTTACGAAAAATAGTAGGTGCGACCCTGCCATCAATGACCTGGTTTTCTGAAACTGTACAACTTTCACTGAAGTTCTTAACAAAGCGAAGACTAACCCTTCCTCAACTAGCCCAATGATTGTATTCCTTTAAAATTCAACATTGACTTAAACTGTGCAAAAATATTTTTATTTGGTATGTGCAGAAGGTTAGTGCTAGCTTCAGATACTTATAATACAGTTATTTTCCCTGCCTGTAAATACTTAGCAGAACATTTCTTTTTTAAATTTAGAAGGCAATTTATTTAAAAGTGGCGAAAAGGGGGAAAGAGAGATGATAGATAGTTACTCGAGTAGGGAGCATTCGAAAGCAAAATACTCGTGGGACCTTCCTTGTAGCCCCTTTTTATTGAGATAGCAGGACATTTATGGGGAGGTATGCATCGCATGCCCCCAAGGCCTGGTGATCTGGTGGTAACCCAAGCAGCCTCAGAATTTTCCAGATCTCCCCCTAGGGGGCAGCACCATCACCAGTGAGATCTTTTTATTTTTTATTTTTTAGCTTTGTGATACAAAGTTTGTGGATGCTTTTGGGCTGAAGGCCATTTATGGTACTTCCTTGTGGACTTGGTTTAACCAGATCTTGTATTTCCACTTCTTAAATGCTTGCTGTAGGAAGCCCTTTGGTTTTTTTTTTTCTTTTTTGGTCTTGTTTTGATTTTATTATTAGCACATATTAACTACACAGAAAAATGGGTTTCATTTTAGCATAGTGGTACATGCATATAGCATACTTTGAATAGTTTCACCTCCTCCTTTTCTCCCCTTTGCTTCTGATCACCTTCCACATTGCTAATAATATTCCTCCTATTTTCATGTGTTCTTTCCCCACTCCCGATTCCTCATATGAGAGAAAATATGCAATATTTAGCTTTCTGAGTTTGGCTTATTTTAGTTAACATGATGGTCTTTAGTTTCATTCATTTTCTGGCAAATGCATGATTTCATTTTTCTTTATGGCCAAATAATATTCCAGTTTGTATATATACCACATTTTCTTCATTCATTCATCTATTGATAGGCACCTAGGCTATTTCCATAGCATTGCTATTGTGAATTGTACCACAATAAACATGCATATGCATGTATCATTATAGTATGCAACCTTGATTCTTTTGGGAATATGCAGTGGAGGAGTATACCTGGATCAAATGGTATCTCTATTTTTAGTGTTTTTTTTTTCTTTTTAGAAACTTCCATACTGATTTCCATAGTGGTGTATAGTTAACATTCCTACCAGCAATGTAAGAGGGTTCCTTTTTCCTGCCAGTATTGTTTTTTGTATTCTTCATGATAGTTCTAACTGGAGTGAGATAGAATCTCTGTAATACTGATTTGCATTTCTTTGATGGCTAATGATGTTGAACACTTTTTCATACGCTTATTGGCCATCTCTACTTCTTTTGAGAATTGTCTAGTCAATTCATTTGCCCATTTATGCATTGGGTTATTTTTTTGTGTGTGTGTTAAGTTTTTTGAGTTCTTTATATATTCTACATATTACTTTTCTGTCAGAAGAGAAGGTGGCAGAGATTTTCTCCTACTTTGTGGGTTGGCTGTTCACTTTGTTGATTGTTTCCTTTGCCGTGCAGAAGTTTTTTAGTTTGATGTAATCCCACTTTGAGTTTTGCTGTTATTCCCTGTGCTATAGGAGTCCTATTCAGGAAGTCTTCATTCACACGTATGGCTTCAGCTGATTCCCCTACCTGCTTTTATTTTTACAGGAAAAGTCACTTCTATGGGCGAGAACTTCTTTTGTCCTTAGAACGTCAGCCAGGGGAGCTGCGATTTATTACCGAAAGCAAGAAAAGCCATGAGAATGTGACATCTGTCCAAAGGGTAATTATTTACTCAGAAATATTCAATAATCACGACAGCAGTAATAGCTGTCTTATTGATCACCTACTGTTTGCTGTGGACTGTCCTGAACGATTTCTAAGTGCACTCTTATTTACAATTAAGATGTGCTTGTGTTTAGATGAAATATACACTGTCAGGATTAGTCACACACATGCACACACACAAAGAGACACACAGAGACACACATGCACACACAGATGCACATACCACCCTCAGATATGCACATCACACATGAATACATGATCCCCAACAATGCTACACATTGAACTCCCTGCAGAGGACCCAAACAGCACAAGGAAGGGAAAGACATGAACATTTGTTGGGTATCTACTATTTGCTTGGCTCTTCAGTATTTTATATTTTATTACCTAATTGCTCAGGTCAAAAACCTTGGAGTCACCCTTGATTTCTTTTTTCTTCAACCTTCCACATCCACTGCATCAGGAGGCGCTGTTGGTACTACCTGCAAAATATTTCTGAGATTTGATACCTTCCTCGTGCCCTCTCAGCTACCAGCTTGGTCCTAACCCGGAAGACTTCACTGGGTTCCTAACAGCTTCCGCCCTTGCTCGTCTTCCCTCTTTCCTCATTGCAGTTGCCCACTTCAGTCTTGAGCTACACAGGTGTCTGAGAAAAATCAGAACAGGGATCCTTGTCTTTATTGTAGTATTTTGATATTGTGTTCATGATGGATCCTTCTGCATCAATTTTGTTATTTTAAAGTATTGCATTAAAATGTTACTTATTTTCATTCCTGCGGGTTTTGGCTTGAGGCAAGTGTTTCGCTTCCCTCTAGTTGTTAGAACACAAGCCTGGTCATATCGCTCTTTGCCTAAAAGCAACATCTCACCCAGAAGAAAAGCTCAGCCCTTCCCAAGGCCCACAGACTCCACATAACAGCTGGCCCAGCCTCTTCTCTGCCCTTGTCTCTCCCCTTCCAGCTGCTCGGCTCCCTCCCACCCTCCCTCTCCTCCTTCAAGTGTGTGCAGGGTTCACTCCTTCAAGGTCCCCGTGTGTGGCAACCTCCACCCACATCCCTCCCCTGCTGGGCCCTATTATTTTCCCACAGGGTTCATCACCTTCTAAATACACATTGTCCTAGACTTAGAGGAGCTTGACTTTTTTTTTTTTTTAACTTTAAGATGGTGCAAAAGCAACGCACATACAGTAGAAACTCACACTCAAAGTGGTCCTCCCAAGTTACCCAGTAAGGACGGAACTGAGTGGGGCTTCAGTCTGGTATCCTTCCACCCCAGCCCCTGTTTATTTTAATCATGGCAATGTGTGCAGGTGTCTTTAAGAGTACAGGTACTTGGGTCCAACAGTTGAGGTTCAAAGCTTGGGTCCAACTTGCCCTAGCTTGTATGATCATTTACTCGGCATAATTCATGTGATCTCTCTAGCTTCTTTTCACATCTGCAAACAGAAAGACTCATCTATCAAACACAGGAGCAATATGAACTTTGTTGTCTTCTTCAGCTCGACATCCAATTCCAGCTGAAGTCTTGATGTTAAATATTCAGAGTATACCTTTAAATCCATCCCCCTTCCCCCATCTTCATCTCTCCTGCCAGGACCAAATTGTGAGTCTCTTGCCTGGCTCACTGCAGTGGCCTCTAACTGATCTGCCTGCTTCCGTTCTTGGCCTTCAAACCGTCTTCTCCACACCAGCCAGAGTCATCCTTTATGTAAATCATGTTGATCTTTTGCTTCTTAGTCTGCACCTGCCAGTGTGCCCTGGCTCTCAGCTTCCCAGTGTTCAGTGCTATGTGTCCTCCCCGAAAAGCTTTCCCTTCTCCTGTCCCCCCAGGAATGTCTTCGCAGCCTGTGAGGCTCAGTGCGATAGCCGCTCCCTTCCGGAAACCCTCTCAGGCTTGCCTGTGAATTCTCCTGCTTATGCCACTTGATCTCATTACATTAAGGGCTCTTCTGCTTGATGGGTTGGTCTGTTAACTTTTTATTCGTTAACTTTATACTGAGAATGTGTTTGGGGGGTTTGTGCTGGGCAATGTTGGCTTTTTTTTTTTTTTGAGACAGTCTTGCTATGTAGTTCAGGCTGACCTTGAACTCATTGTGTAGCCCGGGCTGGCTTTAAACTCACAGTAATCTTCCTGCCTCAGCCTTCCAAGTGCTGGGATTACAGGCGTGCACTACTATGCCCAGCTGTGCTGGGAAATGTAGAACAGTGTTTCTCAGGTGTGTTTTTAGAGATTCTTCTGCTTCAGAGTCGAGAGGAGCCCATATTAAAATGCAGACTCTTTGGCTCTACATACGAATTTTTGAGTTAGACCGTCTGGAACCAGGGCCTGGGTCCCTGAACAGAGAAGACGGAGACTTGTTCTTCTAGCACCCGTGTCTGCAGTCAATTCCATAGTGCATGTGTCTGCCTCAGTCTGTCTGGCTTGTCATTAGCCGTGAGCCACTTGAGGATGGCTTGTCACTTACTCAAGACCTAGTCAAGGGCCCAGTACAAAGAGTGAATGTTTGCTGAATAACAAGCACACTCATTAAAAATGTTCACTGAGCACTTACTGTGTGCTGGGTACAGAAGCTGAAATGAGACAACATCCCTGACTTTGCAGAGCTCACAGAGTGGAAATCCTGACTTTGCTGTGTCTCCTTGGCCCGAGCCTCTTGCTTGGCCAGTTATGGCCTGACTCCTGATGACATCTCCAGCTTCACCCCCCGACCTGTTCCTCCTTGCCCTCTCTGCTTCAGCCCAAGTCCCTCTTCCATCTTTTCTACTTCCATGCTCCCTCCTGCCACAGGGCCTTTGCATATATAGTTCCTTCTACCTGAAATGGCTTTTCTTCCCTTCTTCAGGTGGATCATGACCGTTACCAGTCACACCTTATTCAGAGAACTCTTCTTCAACCTCCTTCCTCGGTCGTTTCTTTCTACAATAAACTCTCTGAGCACCAACACCACTTCTAGGTATGTGTTACAGCCACAATTGTGCATCTGCATGGTTCCTAGATGAATGTCAGCGTCTAAACTCAGAGGCCACATCTGTCTTGTCCATCACTATTCCCAGCACCCAGCTCAGCGCACAGCACAGCGCAATGTGCAAGTGATGAATGAAGACATGAGTGGTGGAGATCCCGACTTGGGAATTCTGTTGTCATAGCACACTCATGCGCATATGTGACAAAAGTAAGTCCCTGGGAGCCTGAAAGTTCTGTGGTGGACAAAGGGCTTGACTTTTCCCATCTCCCAGAGGTGAAGTCACCATCCCAGGCACCCCAGACAATGAGACAATATTAATGGTTAAAGGCTTCAGCACTGGGACATAAGCAACCTGAGTTCCAATCTTATCCCTGCACTCGTTAGTTGCATGGTATCAGACAAGTCATTGCATAACCACAAGCCTCAGCATCCTCATCTGCAAAATGGGATAGCGATACTCACTTTACAGGGTCACTGGGTGGATTAAGACACATGAATGTTTACAGAGCACTAACTATGTGCTCATCGCACCCTTACAATAGCCCAATGAAGAAGGTAGTACAAATAACACCGTCCCATTTTCCAGATGAAGAAACTGATGTCTAGGGTCATCTGGGCAGTGAGCGGTGGAACCCGGGCTTAAGGCAGTCTGATTGCAGAGCTGTGTGTTTCATTGCAGTGCTGTATTACCACGTGAGCTCAGCGCATCTTGGCTGGGTTCAGGAATGCACTCAGCACAGCGTTTGGCACATAGAGACACACAATAAATGGGGTCTGACTTACTGTCTCCGTGGCTAGATCTAAGGTCAGAGAGGATGCCCATGGCATTTATTCCTGGCCTGGCTCAGGCAGAGAGAGAAGGAAGACGTTTGGGGAACAGGTCTCAGTCCTTGGGATGCGTGGCACACTCTGGAAGCTGCTTGACCCCACACAGAAAGGCATTTGACAAACATCTTTGTCACCGACACGAAAGAGACTCTCTGGTGCCAGGGGATTGGCGCTGTGAGCCCGACTTTCCACTGTCTCTACTGGTGACCTGGAGCTGGGAAATTTAACGCTTTCCTTCTGGGCACTTCTGAAATCCTTTCCACACTGCTCGTCATCTTAGTGTTTATTTCTGCAGCAGCTGCTGCACGCAGTGGGCAGGGCTGGCATCTCAGGGACACAGAGAAGTGGGGTGCAGTCCCCCGCCCTCCAGGACGGCGTGGTGCTACAGGGGAGGCTTGTGGATCAGACAAACCTGGTTTGAGTCTCAGCCACGCCATCCTTTACCAGTTAGGTGAGTTCAGATGAGCGTAGCCTCGTGAAATCTCAGTTTCCTCATTTGTACAGTAGAGATTGCAACACTTTCTCCAAAGGCTTGTTATGAGTGAAAGAATATAAAGTGCTCAATGCAAAGACTGAGGGCACGACGTTCCTAATAAATGTTAAGCTTTAGGATGACAATGGCGATGGTGACGAATGAGGATGCTGGTGCTTGTGAGGGTGAGTAATGATGGTAAATGGAGATGGTGATAGGGACGGTGAAGATGAAATGGGTAGTGATGGAGACTGAGGAGGTGATGACACTGCATGGTGATGACTCAGGTACCGAGTTAAGGCCCAATTCGTGACTACCAGATTTACGAAATATATTCACACGGATTCAGACAGGTCATGTTCTCAGCCCGTGACCTCAGGTCAGGCCCTCAGCGTCTCTGCGCTTTAGGTCTGCTGTGTGTGAATGCTGTTGACTGTCCCTACCTGTGTAGTTCTTTCATGCCAGAGAGTGACGTAGGAGAGATACTGGTACCCAGTACGTACTTGCCCGCCCAAACTCCTGTTCATGCTTGGCTTCCAGTGCGCCGGGAGGTGGGACCTAGTGGGAGGGGTTCGGGTTACCTCATGGATGGCTTAATGCTTTCCTTGCAGGGATGGTCAGCTGTACCAGTAGTTGGCCCCCTTTTCTCCCTGTTGCTTGCTCCCTTCAGCCCTTCTGTCTTCTTCCATGAATCGAAACAGCACATGGCCCTTGCCAGAAGCCAAGCAGTTGTGGATCTCAAGCTTCCAGAACTGTGGGCTCAATAAAACTCTACTGCCCCGCCTCGAGTGCTCTGTTGTGGTGACAGATAAGGGATGGAGGCTGTGCTCATTAAACAGCATTTCTCTTCCTTGGTTTCCTTCCTTTCCTTCCTCATTAAATCCAAAGGAATAGTACTAGCCTCAAAAACTGGGGCCCTGAAACTTTGTCTTAGAACTCATTTCTCCAAGGGAAATTTCCTCAGATGAGCTTAAGGAAAAGTGAGGTTTGCTGAGGGCCCACAGGAATAGCTTAGGAAGCCCAAGTGCATCTGGGTCTTTTGTGACCCTGGAACTGTGAGCCAGGAAAGGTCTGGAACTAAGTCAAATACTTAAGTTTCCTTCCTTCTTCCAGATCTCTCTCTCTCTCTCTGTTCCCCACCTTCCCCCAGGAGACCGTCCGACCTGAGAAACCTCTTTCTTCGTAGACTTTCACGTCTTTCTTGTTCATACGGTGGAAGATGGCATTCTCCTGACTACTGAATTAGGCATCCTCGGTTTAAACAGCAGCCCAATCTAACTAGATTTTTTTGAGTTCTCTTCCAGGTTCTTGTGAGGGAGAGTCTGATTGGTCCAGTTTGGGGGCAGTGTCCGCCACTGTCCAGTCCTCATTGGCTGGGAATGTGGAGTGAAGGGTGGGTTCAGAGACTATAAATATGGCTACCAAAGGCTTGGATAGATGTGGCGAAGGTTACTCTTTAAGAATAGAGAAGGAAAAAACCCAAAACAAACAAACAAACAAACGGAAAAACACCAAGCAAGTTCCTCAATACAGTCTGGCTGAGATTTATCACATACTTCCCGGGAGCTAAATGCTTTACACGTGTCATTATTTAATGCTTCCAAGAGGTCTCTGAGTGAGGCTTCACTTTCGTTTGCCTCTCAGTAATGAGTAAACTGAGGCTCAGAGCCAGCTAGCAGTGTGCCCAAAGTACAGCCGCAGAGGTTTCACCCCTTCTCCTCTTGCTGCGGTCTCCCTGGGGGCTGCTTGCAGACTGGTGCGTTCCTGCTCTTTGTATCCTGGAGGACCAGAGGCTCGATCATTCCTGAAACTCCAGCTGTTGGATGATGATTGTTATAAAGTTAGAGCTCCTGAGTTGTGATCACTTAGCATTAGCTATGCTGGTCATACCCCGTATTCCAGAACCGTGTTGAGAAATGCAATTTGTAGCATCCCAGGTGGAAAATTTCTGATTCTGTCTGACGGAGGATGCCAAGGAGAATTGGTCTCTATCCTGGTGGAAACATAAACATCAATTCTGCAAATGAAGGGACGGGGAGGATGAAGTCTTGGAAATTGATGGAAAGCTGGCTGTTTGGCATCCTGAAATTAACCAAGACTGTCCCTGTTGTTGCCTTCCGAGGCTGTCTGTGGGTGAGAGGAACATTTCTTAATCCTCTTGTCATTTCATTTGACCTGGAAAAGAATATAGATTGTAAGGTGCTCGGGCTATAGAATTTACCCACAGGGAGAATTGACCTATTGGGGGATGATGTGGCTGCCCACTCACCGACCACACAGTTTCATGTGCAGATGATGGATATGTCGAAGACATTGGCTGGACACAGCAGGTGCTCTGTTCATATCCATTTTCTTCCTTGCCTTTCTATCCCAGCAGATCTCATGCTGAACTTGGGAGGTTATTTGCTGCTATTTCCAGCCAGCAGAGGGTGTGATGAATGCAACTGGTGCAAACTGAAGAGAGGCCATTCTAGGGAGGAGGAAGTAGTACAGTGTAATTAAATATTATGCTTTGTAGTAAGTATATTGATATTCTTCCAAGTATTTAGCAACTGGTTATTAAATGCCCATTATTTATTTGATCTTGGGCCTGATTCTATTAGGGAGTATGGTAACCCACACTGTTCTCTGCCTCTAGCAGATAAAGCAGAGCCTTCAATGTATATTTTCAGGGGAACAAAGGCGATCAAAGCTATAAAGTTATAGCTACCATTTACTAAGTGCTACCATCTGCCAGTCAGTGTGATGAATGCTTTTTATATGTTTCTTGCTTACTCACTTAAGTAAATAATCCCAGCAAGTAGGAAGGCATCATACAGAAGAGGAAACTGAGGCTTATACATAAAGCAATGAGTGGGAGAATGGGAATTTAAATGCTGGCTTGTGTTCCTTCAAAGCTCATGCATTTAACCTCAAACCATAGTGGCTTTCAACAAGTAGTTTAGGAAATAATTAACTGTGACTGCAGGGGTTAAGAAGAGTAACTGTTGGTTCATCTTGATACTCAAGTGCCCTGTGCACTTGGTATTAAGGTTAAACTATGTACCTCTAGCAAGCAGATTTGGGATGCTATGAGGTGAACCCAGGCCTCTACGAGTGTACGTGAAGCAGAGAATCAGTGCCCCTCTACGCCTTTCTTAGGTGCCTTAGAGTGAGAGGAACAAAGTGAGAGAAATGTGCTCTTATGTATTCCTTCCTTGAGTAAACAAAGCCTGGTGTAACACCCTCTCACTGTTCGCACATGAATTTGCTATTAAAGAGCTTAAATAATGCATCACATTCATCACGTTATTAGTTGTCTGTCAATTTGTACTGAAATATAAAGGGTAGCTTACAAGCATCCTTATTCCCTAAAATATTCAGGATAGCTTACAAGCATGCATGAAAAGCAGCAGAATCAAACAGATGAAAATTAAGATAAATAAGATAAAGGAGGCAAGCAATCCAGAAAAAAAAAAAAAAAGATGGGCTTGGGAAAGAGCTTAATACACGAACTACATAGCAAATAGTACTACATTGGTCTGCCACCTTCCCACAGCCAAGGCAAAGAGGGACACATGTTAGCCTACGAGTCCATGGGGTTCATAAGCACAAAAACCTGGTTGCCCAGGAGAGACACGTCTATTGTCGATTCTAAGACCAGGAAGGCATTTATTTTCCACCCAGAGCCTTATAGAGAAGATACTGTGCAAAGCAATGAACAAAAATATCCTCGATGATGTCCTTATAGTAAATATGGACTTCATTTGGCTATTTTGTACTATGTCCTACCAAAATGCAATGCATGGGAGAGTCCCAGAGGAAGGAGTCAATATAAGAAGCAAGTAGCCTGCTCCATAATGACATGTAATGCTCCTAAAATCATGTTAATAGTGACATAAAGAGGAACTAGCTAAGGAGATTGTTGTGTTTAGGTATTGTGAACATCTAGGTCAGATTTAGAAAGCAAGTTTAACAGTGCATGGCGATCAATCAATTAGTAGTGGCTTGCTCCAATCAATGGGATGAGAAGCATTTGTGTCTGCATCTGGGGCAAAAGTGTGCTGTAATTGATTAGTGATGTCTGCATGGGTGAGTAGCATTGCTAATGCTAAGAATTCCCCAGCCCAAGTTTGCGCTGTTCTTGGTGCTCACTAGGGACCCTGGCTCTGAAAGTAGTCATAAGTCACCTTAGGTGCTGTAGCCCATTGCTTCATGATAGTTTTGTTCCTAAATAATCTCATGAAGATGTGTATATCTGATTTTGATTTGCTTCCTAAATTATCCAAATGCCATGTTTCATGAAGTGCTGGAGGAGAGTTAATGCCTCAATCTGTATCTACATTCCATTTTGTCTTCACCTATCAGGGGAAACAAGGAAATGTGGGATAACGGAACTTTGTGCTCCCACAGCACTCAGCCAACAGAGCTGTGATTGGCGGGAACCTGGGTTCTTTGTGTATTCCAAGAGCTCTGGTGTTTCCAAGTTGGGAGGAGTTCTTCATTCTCTGGGGCCTTTGTCCCAGCCCCAGCCATGTTCAACTGCAGGAATCCCCACTGGTGTTCATCAGCACCAGACGACCAGAACTGTGTGGCCAGCAGGACTGACAGGAAGCATCGTGCGTTTTGGAGTTCACCTCCCTCAGCAACAGCTAGGAGGGAACTCCCTGCATTAAAATACCAAAAGCCAGCAGAAGGGGATGCAGAAGATGTGTTCTACACGCATTCATTAATTCACCCAACACTTCCTGATTGTCTACATATGTCAGGGTATGTATGTTTGTTGAAGCTATAAACATAAAAATAAATATTTTCTCTATCCCCAATTGCTCAGATCCTAATAGAGTAGA
The DNA here is from genome assembly GCA_004026905.1 of Hystrix cristata. Classification (NCBI taxonomy): domain Eukaryota; kingdom Metazoa; phylum Chordata; class Mammalia; order Rodentia; family Hystricidae; genus Hystrix; species Hystrix cristata. The sequence continues at coordinate 117,906 of PVJO010002240.1, read as the reverse complement.
CATGCACATCCGTAATTCCAGAGTAGAATGGCAAGCGCTATGGTGAGGGGATGTCAGGTTACAAAGGAGAAAATAATGAAAATTAACAATGAAATGATGTTTACTTAACTATGTGCTAGGTACTGTGTGGAGTGCTGATATGCACTCTCATACTGAGTGTTTGTAACAATCTATGAGCTAGGCAGGCTTTACCACTGTCCCCATTCCACAGACAGGGAAATTGAGGTGTATGGTTGCAGGTACCCAGGGTACCAACTGGCAGAGTCAGGGCTTGGAGACAAATTGTCTCCAGGACCGGTGCTGGGGTAGGTGTGGGGTGACTGCTGTAGGCGTTCCTGCTCAAAAGAGGAAAATGCGAGGCTCACAGGGATCACTGGTCCGTAGCAATTCTGGAATCCACCTGGGAAGAGAATGGCAATTCCTCAGGGCTAGGAATAATTCTCCGTGACTCTTGCCGCCACTTTCTGGGGTCTCGTTTCCACCATTCAAGTCATCTTTCTCTTCTAAATAAAAGGCAGTGTGTGTTTGCACTGAGCTGTTTTCTCAGCCTGCTTCTTGCTTGGGGAAATTTTGTGATCTGAAGGTCTCTTTTAGCTCTATACTCTCTTTGTCCCTTTTATTTCAAGACCACAGCATTTCTTCATATAAAATTATTTTATAAACGTGTATGTCTCCAGTGAGTCTTATCTAGTTTAACCTTCTCATGCATATGCATAAACCACTGTGCTACACTGAAAAGTGAGCAAGTTTGCCTGGAAGGGTGAAAGTATCAGGCAAGAAACAACAGAAAAATAGGACACCTTTATGTTGTCTTTTTGTGATGTCTGGAGCAGCTGCAGCCATCTTATGACCATGAAGAGGATCCCTAAAAGAATGTAAGAGAAGCTGATCCAGGAGCCTTATGTAGTTGAGCCACTACTGGAACCATCTACTCTCATACTTCTTTTTCATGAATGAATCGAGCAAGCAGGTCGAGTAACTAAGAAAACAACAAACCTACTTTTAAAGCCAAAACAGGATGCAGCTATAAAGCATCCTGAGTCTTTGCACTTTGCTATTTTGTCACAGTATGTCTGACTCTGACCACAGGACTCAGAGGCACTCTTTCCCTGACCCTTCTTAACCTTCCCAGTCCCAGATAAAAAGGGCCCTTCTCAGGCCTCCCATAGCTTCTTCGCTCACATCTCTAATGACACCTATTACAATATGGCGGTACCTCACATTTCCTCTCTAGAGAGCCAGGGTTGAGATGAATAATAGCCATCACCTAGTATTATAACTGGGGCATTACTCATGTGTCTACTCTCATCTAATCCATATGCTGAGTGGTGTTTTCTTCATCTTTGGTTCTAACTGTCTGGCATACAATCTTCATATCTTTCAAATGAAGGGGTGGAAGAAGAAAGTGTTCCTATCATTTCCCAGTAACAAGACATGGATATTCTTATCATTCACAATATTGAAGAAGAAAGGCCCTGGGTCATTGGTGGCCAAACCAGTGTCACTAACTGTCCACTCTGGACTTGTAATGTGGTAAGAACAAACAGTCATTTCTCCACTGTTATTTGCCGCCAGACACATTTTGAGCTGATGCTGTGTTCTTTTCATTTCTTGTATATGGCAAACAAATGCTCACTGTGCAAAAATTTTAAAATAACTCAAAGATATGAAAAAGAACACCTGGACTAAATTGACTGCAGTGGAGACAGGGTCTTGTCCTCACAGGGTTTGGATCCACATCCAGAGGGAGGGCCTGGGGCAAGCTGCAGTCAGCCTGGGGAGCTCAAAGTCCTATCTCCACCACCTGCTCTTGGGCAAATGACTTCACCCCTCTTAGCTTTTGTCTTTCTCTAAACTGTGATCCAAATAGTGCTTAGCTCGTAGAGTAGAACTGAACAATTAAATGAGATGGCACAAGTAAAACTTTTTGCCCATAATAAGCATTTTAGCTTTCTGTCACTATGACAAAATACCTGAAAGACACAATTTAAAGGAAGAAAGATTTATTCTGGCTTATGGTTTCTGAGGTTTTAGTCCATGGCTACTCCATTGCTATGGGCCTGTGGTGAGGCAGAAACACCAAGGTGGTGGGAGCACGTGGTGGAGGAGGCTGCTGTGAGTTTGAGAAGAAACACAAGAAAAGAGCCTTTTGGTCCGGTTAGACCCACAGGCTTTGGGATGTTTATCCTGATACCAACTCCCTTAAGAGGAGGCATCTGCTCTGAACTTTCAACTAGTCAGTTATCTTAGAATCATTCTAAGTTGACTCTTCTGATCTTAGGCGCCCTGAAGACCATGTCTAAGAACTGCAAGACTCATCTTCCCCAAGCCTTCACTTTAGCTGAATGCAGAAAGCCCTTCAGTGTCAAGATACCAATGTCCAGGGCTGAGAAAGAAGCTTCTCTCTCTAGGTCCTTGCCTGTTAGAGGCACTAATGTGTGATTTATATTAGCAATCATAGAGTTCGTTGAGCACTTACTATATGGCTGCACTTATCACATATTATCTCTGATCTTCACAAGAACCCTGTGGGTCCTATGTATTCCCAAGTGCAGCTCATCCCATGTTTCCTCTTTAAACATTGTGGACTCCTGAGCAATGCTGAAGGTGATTCAGAGTTCCTTTATCTGGGGCATCACTGTCTAGCTGTCTTGGCAACACTGAGGCTCTTGTTCTCCAAAGCTCTTCAGGGCACCGTCTCTGTCTAACACGGTGTCAGGCTCGCAGTGTCTGTGTTTGAATTTCCTTCAGGACTGACTTAACTTGGTGCATCCCGTTGTCTCTGGCCTCACCCCTTCTCTGTTCTGAGTGAAAAACAAAACAAGACTGGGAAGCTAGAGACATTGCAAGTGTTTATAAGTCTTCTAAAGGCCATTAATTTGCATCTGTTTATTAGGAGCTGGGTATTTCGAAGCCCTTTAAAGGAGTATGTGCAAGAGCTGTTTTCATTAGCACGCTGGGTTTGGGTTTCTGTTAAATAACACCCTGGTGGGTGAGTTGGAGGAAGAGTTTACCGTCTATAGGAAATGCACTCGTCAGGGCTCTGGTGCAGAGTTGGATTAAGAAGCAGATGACCAGGGCAGTGGTCCAGCTTCAAGAGGGGCTAAAACACCACTGGAAATAAAAAAAGTAAGATAGAAAAAAATTGTCTTTCCGGGAGATTCTAGTACATGGCTGGAAGGACTACTTGGTGCAGTAGCTATCATGGGGAAGGGCGGCATGTGCACATGGAAGTTCATTCAGGTGCCTCTAGGTCCATGCATTGTTCCTCTGCGGACGTCTCCCAGGGGAGTGTGTGAGTGAGTTCTCTGGATGCTACAGGAGCAGAGGATCCAAGCATTGAGATAGGTTTTTCATAAATGCCTGTTACATTTTTTTATTCACTAATTTAATCAAACAGTCAATCATGTGTTCAATAAATATTTACCTAGCTGCTATCTGGAGCTGTGAACTGTACTAAGGATAGAGCAGCGACCATAACAGACCAAGTGTCTGTCTCTCCAGAGTGGTCCAGTGGGAGTGGAAATAGGCAATAAATGAATGAACAGGAAAATTTCAGGTTGCACTAAGGGGCAGGCTGGCCAATGACCCCCGAGTTGGCTTCTTTGAGAGACTCTGTTCAAACGGGCTTGAAGGTGAGTCTCTGTGCCAGTCAGGTCCTTTCTCTTGGGAATTCACACTAGAGAGATGGACAGAGTGGGTCAGTTTGTAGCTATAGGAGAAAAATTTCCACTTCTCTCCTGTCCAGTCTACAGTGGTCCATTAAAATAACTCGCACTGGTTTGAAAATACTAAGGAAATATCAGTGAATCCTTCCTCCTTTCTTCCTCAGTCTACCCAGTGGTGGTGGGGGGATGGGGACAGCTCACACATCTCTTGAGGGAAGGTACAAAAACGTTCTGAACTCAGGAAGCGGCAGCAGCACTAGAGCTGTTCTCAGATCCTGAGCCATCTTCGTAGCCTGCACTTATGTGGCTTCCTGAGTACGATCTGTCGGGCTGGGTGTTCTGCAGCCCCCCAGAGATGCCCATCTCTATTCTTGTCACCACAGCCGTGCAACAAGCATCCTTCCTTTTGTTACTTTGAGCGAGTTCTTGGCAACGAGAGGGACGTAACTAACATGGAACAAAAAGGCTTACTGTAAAACCTTCCTCCATATGCCTCAACTAGCAACATGTTTTGAAGCTCTGGCATACGCCGGGTCCTTTTTAAGAGCTGATATTTGTAATGTTTTCTATATATCAGGTTTACCTGAGCTCATTTCGTTCGCATAATAGAATCCCATAAATAAAAGTACATCCATTTATGGGATGAGGAAACTGAGGCACAGAGCCATTAAGTAACTTGCTCAAATTCTCAAGCTACTGAGTTATAGCTCCTAATTTGGATTCTTCCAGAAGCAGCTCTGGAGACAAGGATTTAAGGGCATGTAGGAGAGTAAAGGGGAATGAGGGAGACAGGGGAGAGAAGGTAGCTACTCAAGGGGCGTTATCATGTCAGCCACCACTGTGGGCAGCTGGGAGCTTGGAGCCAGGCGGAAACCTGCCTTCCAGCTGGCTCAGCAAGGGGCGAGGGGATCGGAATCTAACTCACTTCTGGTGGGCACAGTTCTGCTTCTAGTTGGGGGTGAGCATTAGTTCTCTGGTGCTTCTGCTCAGCCATCTGGGCAGCACAGCAGTCTCCACCATCAGGCAAAGGCCTTCGGGCAAAGAGCCGCAGGCGGTACAGTTTGGCAGCCAGAGAAACTGCCTACCGCCGGTGGATCTAGGATTTGAATGCAGGTGACCTGGCACCACATCTGTACCCTTAGACACTCTGCAGTGAATAAAGCCTGCGCTTTCCCCAAGGAGCTCACACATGGAGGACAAGTCTGAAAGGGCCTGGTGTGCTCCGGTTTAGGTGTGTCCAGACTTGCATGGGGTGGGAGGGAGCCCTGAGCAGAGAACTGGATTCTGCTGGGCGAGAAGGGGCTTGAGGAGGCTCCTCTGAGGAGATGGCCTGGGAACTGGGCATGAAGGATGAGCAGAGCAGGTGGAGAAGTGGGACAGGTGCAGAGAAAAAGTATTCTGTCTGCAGCAAAGAGGTCTGTAGGATGATGACGGCATCTGGGGAGCAGGCCTGGCTGGAGTGGTGAAAACTGGAGGAGGTCAAAATGCGAGTGAGCGCAAGAGGAGATGGGATCGCAGTGAGAACAGCAGCAGAAGTTGGGGTATTGACTGAGGGCCCCCTCTGCCCTGGTACTTTCAATATTTAATCTCGCCTTATTCTCCCAGAATCCCTAGTGGCGGGTCATGTCTTCATTCCCACTTTGCACATGGGGCAGAAGGCCGAGTGGTTTTTTTGGAGGTCACACAGTTAACAAGATTCACAGATACTATTTGAACCCAGACACTCATTTTTACACTTCACCATACTGATGCTTTCTCCGAGGGCCTTGAAGTTCATGAAAGAGATTCAAACTTGGCTTTTTAAAGCAGGGAGCTGATCTAAGGGAGCTTCTCAGAGATGGAACCCATAGAACGTGGTGACCAAGTCAAAGGGGCTGAGGATAGGTGGCCCCAAATGGTAGAAATTCACAACGCAAAGAGAGAAAATGATGTGGGATTCAGAATTATCTCCACCTGTAAGAGGTTTACTTTCTCAAGTTGCATAGCACCAAGTGGTGAAGACAGGATTTGAACTGAAGTCTGTCTGGGTTTACATACGTATATAACACATAAATAAACACAAGCATGATACATTGCTACTTGATACTCCTCAATAATTGGTTCAGGGAGGCATGACAAGTATCATAAACAAGGAACACCAAATAAATTGTTTGGGCTGGAAAGAGTAGTGAGTCATGAGGTAATCCATGTGACAAGTTCCACTCATCTGTTGAGCATCAAATAACCTGAGTACAGGGGCAAAATTTTTGCATCAAAATGTGCTGAGTGCTGGGGTTGGGGATTGAGCTCAGTGGTAGCGTGCTTGCCTAGCAAGCGCAAGGCCCTGAGTTCAATCCCCAAACACCCCAAAAAACAAAACAAAACAAAATGTGCTGAGTACTAAATTCAAAGAGTTTCAAAGCAGTTGAGTACCACAATATGATTGTATATATACATATAAATATATGTAATATAAATGATAGATACATAAAATCACATATACATATATACTATATATATTATATTAACATATATATATATTTACCCATATGCTATCTCTATCCAGTTTTGAAACCCAGGGTATAAACTGGTCAGATCACCTTCCTGACCAGCTGGTAAGTCCATACCCCAAGCAATTGTCTTCTGGGCTGTCAAACTCTAGCCACAAGACATCAGCCCTAATTACCCAGGACCATGCATCAGACAACTAGAGCTGTTCCTTTCCCTGGAACCCGAGAAATTATTCAAGTTAGCCAGTCCACGGGGAGTCCACTAGAGCTCCTTAACCAGCCTCCTGTGGGTGGTGTGTACTTACCCTCTGCCTGGGTGTGACCCACAGTGTGGCCCTGTCTGACCTCTGTTTTGGAGCTGTAAGTAACAAAGAATTCTGCCTCACATCTATGGTGTCATTGTACCAACCAACAAAAATATCTTCAAATCTTATACAGTACCATGCAGGCTTGACTTCCTGGTCCTGCCACTTAATCTCTGAGTGATCCTGGGAAAATCATTCACCCCCTCCCAGTCTCAGTTTTCCATCCATAAAGCAGGGCCTATAAATCCATGCCTTGAATGGCCCAGGGAGAGAAGAACATTGATTAATGTAGACAGTCTCAGGCATATGTCAGGTTCCCAGTCCTCCTCTTGATTCCACAGAGGACCAGACTGGGAATCAGAGAGCGAGACTGAGGAAGTGTCTAGGGTTGCTGGGGGGTGGGGGGAGTAGCATGATATGCCAATGACCTGGAAACTCCAGAATAAAAATACCATCTATTTCATCTACCCAGCCATGCCTTGTAAACACTAGCGAAGGAAATTCATGGAATGTGTGTAGGGAATCTCGGGGGGCACAAGGGAAACCCCTAGATGAAAACATCAGCTATTTCGCTATTTATGCTGTGTTTGTACCTCTCATCTTTGGTGTCCGTGTATCTATTTCCTCTTGGTCTACAAATCCCCAAATACAGCTAAGCATGCCTGTTCGACTTCTGAGATGTTTTTGCTACAGGGCAGGAAACAAAATACCTTCAAATGGCTGTGGGGGGGGATGTAAGTCACAGCATGGAGCCCCCTCCCATCTTCCAGCTCCATGTCTCCTTCCTCCACGCAAGCTGTAAGCTGTAGAGGAAGATTCTCACGAGACCATCGAAATGAAAAACACCAGCCTATTTTCCACGCATGAGGGGATGTGGATGCATCTAGAATCAGTTATCTTGCAACCTGTTCGTCCAGAATCTTATATCTAAATTATGTTCCTCAAAATTTAATAAATGAGGTTTAATAGAATGCACTCAGGCGTCACTGATGAAATCTGTCGCGGAAAATATTACGATTTCATTGTTCTTATATAACCTCCTCGGAACCTGCTTCTTATTATTTCCACGCCTCCCCCTTTCCCTCCTATTTTCAGGCTTTTAAGTTTTTAGCTTAGCTTCGGAGTCCAGAGAATCCTCCGGGGGGTGATTCCCTCTCTCTCTCCTCCATTACCCGCAGCAGGGAGGGGTTGGATGCTTTGGTCTAACCCTTGCAGAGAGTAAACAAAGTTGTAAACAGTTGTTTTAAAACATAGTTGGTTTCAGATGAAAAATTTCTGCATTCAATTTGTCTGGTGTACCTAAAATACCACAGTCACACTTCTGTTCCAGGGAAAGATGACGGATATTTCAGCTTCTGGGCATCACCGCTGGTCACTGATGTCAGAAACTAGGGCTGGAAGGGACAGGTGAAGTCATCTCAGCCAGAGACCCTCCTGTTCTGTGCTGGACACGGTGCTAACAGCTTGACATGATGTTTATCCTTAGGACAGCCCGCTGAGGTAGCTCCTCTAACTGTTGCCAGTTACTGGAAAGGAAATTGGAAACCAGAGCGGTTTGGTAACTTTCTCGAGTCCCACAGCACCAAGTGGTGGAGACAGGAATTGCACTGAAGTCTGTCTGGATTTCAGGTCCATAACTAGCTTTTTACAGCCCTGCTCTTTGCTGTTTCATTTTACAGATAGGGGAACCGAGTCGCAGGAGAGTGAAGCATGGGTTGTGATTAAAAGCCTGGGTTTTAGAGGTTGGGGTTGAGGAGAGAGGTCAGATTCATTTGGTCTGTGAGATGAGGGGCTTGCTGTCAGCTGCCCAAGAGTCCATACTGTAGAAACCCTCAGGGCCCATGATTCTCCTGTCTTCCTGTGCAAACCCCCCTTCCCACAGCACGACTTTTTTCCTCATGGTTGCAGTGGGGCTGCTGCAGCACCCTTAAGCACTTCGTCCATGATCCAGGCAATAAGAGGGGGTGTGGCAAGGCGCCTTTTCTCTTGAAGCTTCGCGCTTCCACTTTGGAAGATGCTCTCCCTAGAGACTTGTGTCTCCTTACTGGCCATAACCATCCTTGGCTGCAAGGGCCTCTGGGAAAGTGAGGACTTGGTTTTCTTGCCTCCATTGAGGAGGAAGGCAGAAGGAGTGTGTGGGCACATGTCTGCCTTGTGGGCTCAGTGTGTATCTGAGCTGGGGTCCAAACCAGCTCTAATAGGGCCAAGACCTCAAGCTTTTCCACACTTGCACCCTTCTTATCATCTCCATGGGGTCCGGCCATGTATAGGGAAACTGAGACCCAAGAGGAGAGGTGACTTGGTCACCAGGTCATAAGCTCGAGTCATTTTGTGACATCCAGCTTGCTTGTCATGCCAATTGATCTGGCCAACAGAGATTTTCTGTTTATTAAATTGAAAGCTTCTGGTTCTAAACTCCAGAATTTATCTGCAAAGAAATAGGCCAGAGGATGTGACAAGGCTGGAGGACAAAGTCATCTCAGGGCTGGTGCTGTCCTCAGGCAGAAATTATTTACTAACTGTTTTAGTTACTTTTCTCTCGTTGTTGGGACAGAATACTCGACACCCAAAGTTAGGAGAAGAAAGGTTTATTAGCTCACAGTCTGCAGAGGTTTCAGTCTATAGTCCGCTGGGTCCGAGGCAGGGCGGCATGGCAGAGGCAGGGTGGACGGGCATGGCAGACCGGCAGCCCACCGGCAGCAAAGTAAAGTGAGGAATACAAGGAATGTAGGTGGGGAATGCAAGCAAGCAATGCAAACAAGCAGCTAGTTAGCTTCTTCCTGTATCTTATCTAGGCTACCTGCCCTTAGGGCGGGCAGCACTCCCACCCTTAATTTTAGTTTTACATCCTTGATCCCAGCAGAACCATGCCAAACAGATCAGTGGATTAATTTAGTAACCGCACCCTCTAGATCCAGCTATCTCTTACACATGAGGCTTTGGGGGGACATCTAGACACAAACCATAACACTAACCCTTCTTTAGTTTCCCATTAGTCACATCCAGAGCCCTTTAATGCTTCTTTAATGCCTTGGGCCATCCTTTATCCCTCTACCACTCCGGGTCCTAAGGCCACATCAAGTGTCATCTCTACTCTGGTTCTATGGCCTCATCCTGGAGAACTCTGCTTGCTGCTCTCCAAGGGGACACTCTCCTCTCAGGTAAATCCCCAGGCAGATACCCCCGCAAGTATCAGTGTCATTGAATGAAACAATAAATGAGCTCATTGGATGAGTAGATGAGTGAACTTTACAAGTCCATGGTGGGCGCTTCTTGGAAAGAACATTAAACAATTTTTTAAAATTCATCTTATTGGTACACTTATTCACCGTAGGGAACTGGTACTTGTACATAATTATATCTCAATTCTTCTTTTTCTTCCCCAATCCCCTCTCTTCCCTTCAACTTCCCATCTCCTCCTTATTTGCAAAAGTTTTGTTTTCATGTGGAAAGAGCATTTTAACAGGGACCTTCTGGAGAAGATTCCTTCATCCCAGGATGACTCCATTAGGGACGGTCCTGTTTCAGTCACAGGAAGCTGGTTGAGGTCTATTTTAGGATGCTTCTAAGGGCTCTGAGATTCTCCTGTCTCCATGATCAACTGGCCACATTCTGGCTGAGAGGTTGGGACAGGATGTGTAAGGGCATTCGATCTAAAAGTGGAGTTTTGGGGCAGGGTGGAGTGAGAGATAGTTTCTAAATGGTCTCCAGGCTGTGTGATACGAAGCCAAGAAAAACTAATGTGGGCAGCCAGAGAGGGTGCCTGGGCAGGTTTGAGGGACCAAGGGACGAAGCATGTCAGATGAGCTCTCACACCTCGGGACAGTGGTCAGCCACTCTTTAATGTATAGCTCTGCCACTGGAACATAAGATTGTGGCCATCTACACCCTCAAGATGGCTTGGAAACTTGTAGTGTGAATTCTATTAGAAGGTCTTGAGATATTTTGTAAAATAAGATCTATAAAAAGAGACAATTTTGCCACATTATTTCTTAGTGTAGCATTTAGCAGCAAGGACTCTAGAATCTCCTGCCTCGGTTCAAGTCTCCTGTAGGCCATTTAGTAAGTGACCTTGGAAAGATTTATAGAAATAATCTTGGATGACTATTGTGTGTTTTGGATGAGATAATAAATATTTTGAACACTTGTCACACTTAGTTTGTGTATGAGGGTTGTCCACAGAAACAGTGCCAATAGGTTAATTACTTGATTATCTATCTATCTGTCTAATATATCAATTTATTTTAAGGAATTGGCTCACATGATTATAAAGGCTGACAAGTCCCATATTCAACAGTTGGAAAGCTGGAGGGCTGACAGTGTTCTGGTCTGAAGGCAGGTACAGTAATCTCAAGAGCCAGGAAGAGCTGATGTTTCCATTCAAGTCCAAAGACAGAAAAAAATCTGATGTCTCAGCTTGGAAGCAGTCAGGTGGGAGGAGTTTCTTCTTTCTCAGGCTTTTACTTCTATCCAGGCCTTTGCTGCTTTGATGTGACCCCCCTACTTTAGGAGGGCAGTCTGTTTTTAATGCAGTCTTCTGCCTCAAATGTTAATCTAATTCAAAAACACCCCCAGAAAAATGTTTGACCAAATGTTTAGGCACTCTATGGTCCCGTCAAGTTGATTCATAAAAATACCCAACACAGTGTTCAATAATTATTAATCATTATTGTTTGGACTGCTCTTCAGTTTCCTCATCTCTATAAGAAGGATATGAATTCTGCTTATCAGGGCTCTTGGTATGTTTTTAATATAATTTTTATTGGTGTTATGGATTGGATCTTAAATGTCTTTCAAAAGCTCATGTATGCAAGGTTTGGTCCCTATTGCAACATTGTGCAGAGGTAGAACATTTGAGAGTTCAAATGGCTCGTGAGGACTTTGATTTCCTCAATGAATGAAACCATTTATAGATTCATAGCTTAATAATCTATTGGATAGTGGTTGAAATTTTAGAAGGTGGGGCCTAGTTGGAAGAAGTAGGTTATTGAATGCATATCCTCGAAGGGTGTACTTGCATGTGACCCTTTCTGCTCTCTTTCTCTTTGCTTCCTGGCTGCCATGAGGTGAGCAGTTTTACTTGACCATGTACTCTCAGCCATGATGTTCTGCCTCACCATAGGGCCAAGTGATGGGCTAAGTGAGCATGGATGGAAATGTCTGAAATCATAGGCCAAAATAAATCTTTCCTTCCTTTATCTTCTTCATCTCAGGTATTTTGTCACATTGATGGGAAGCTGACTAACAGAATCTTTTAAAGTGAGGCTTCGATATAGTTGTGAATCAAAGACAGAGGGTCTACTCAGTAACCACTGGAGATTTCCTTGCTTCTGGAATTCAGTGGCCATTGTATTGTAAGCACTGCCCATGGACTTGGGGTTCACAAGAGAATAGTAATTTCTACCCTTAGGAAATTTATAATTTATTAGGAGCACAAGATATTTAAGAATCCCCATGTACTTAGATCCCTGGCTGAACTTAGTACAGACTGGGGCAGTTACTGATTAGATGCTCAACAATGTCCTCTTCTTGGGTATTCTAGGCAAATTTCCCAGGGTCCCTTGCAATTAAGTTGGAACCACGTGACTGGGCATTAGCCAATGAAATGTGGGCATCTCTTTGAAAGTTTCTGCATGCTCCCTCTCCTGTTTTACTACTGTGAACGTGGAGGTCATGAATTAGAGATTGCAGCATCACATGGTGGAAGGAGCCTGGATCCCTGAGTCATCACTTGGAAGAGAGCCACCAAGGCAGCCTCCTGATCTGCATCCAACTGTGAGATCAGTAAGAAACACAACTTGATTGTTTGAGGCCGTTGAGATGTTAGGTTGGTTCATTGTAACGACCATTGTCTTCTGTTATCACACGAGGTCAATGATACCAGAAACTGGTCTTCCTTATATCTATTTGCATCTGCTAATTTGCAGTGGTGCCTTCTGGGGGGAAAAGCCACCAGTCTCAATGATTCGTGTTCAGATATAACAAGTGTGCACTGCAACTTGGTGGTGGTGGTGGTGGTGGAGGTTCAATAGGAAGAGATCATAAAGTGACAAAGGCTCCATTTAAGTAAAGTAAGTCTGCTGATAGGGAAAAAGTAAGGACCCAGTGCCAGTAACAATTCTTGGAGCTTGGTGGAAGAGTAGTTCTGAAAAAAAAAATATGTCTCTTACTCTTACCATCCTAGACTTAGCACCGCCGGGGGCAATGGGCTCTATGGGCCAAGCCTGTGGCCCCACGCACCCGTGCTGCAGGGTCCTCCCATGGGGCAGGGCGGGGGGAGGGCATGGAGGGCAGTAGAAAGTTGAGCACCGGTCCAAGGTGCTGGAAACGCTGCTAGAGTGGCAGCAGTGTGAAAGCACCACCTTCCAGGAATGCCAAATGTGAATGAGATATCGTCCCCTAGGAACTTCTGGGTTGGGATGGGAACTTTCAGACCTCAATGGGAACCTCATAGGGGGCCGGGAGTTGTGCCACTTATGCAGGTGGGAAGGGACTAAGGAGCAGGAGAGCTGGAGTCAGCTTGCTCGTGTGATTGCGTTTGAGCACAGCAGCTGAGGTCCTGGCCACCCTCAGGGTACTATCCACACCTGGCAGCATAGTCATAAATGTGAAGCGAGCGCAGAGAAGCCTGGGTGGAAAAACACCAGGGGAATTTATAGCAAAGGCAACTCGAGGACACTGTGGATTCATCCTTATTGCCTGAGGACACAGGGAAATAGATGGTGGCTCTGAAAAGCCGCAGCAGTGCCCAGCTGGTAGAGGCGCCAAACTCCTCTTTCTACCTTGCTCCAGACTGTTTGTCTTTTTTAGACCTAGCTGTCAACACTCTTCTCCTGCCATCTCGCCATAAGAAAGCACACCCCTCCCCCAGTGTGGGCATTCCATCTCTCACCAATGTTTAGCTGCTTAGATGTGAATACAAGGGCGGGGGGAGTGGAATTCAATTTAAAAAAAATACATGGCTGTTACTGATTTATTAATAGCCCATAATGCTGGTAATAGGCAATCTATAAGTCTGTTCTTAAGAATTTATAGGGCAAATATTCCAAAACCATATTAAAGACACCACTCATAAATGCCTGCGGGCCTCTATCTATTAACGTGGGTGGTGGGAGAATATCATTATCTACAGGAAAACAAACAGAGAGCCAGCCCCCAGCTCCGATTTGCTCAGATGCTCCGAAAAGCGCACAGTAAGTAAGCAAATTGTATGACACGCCGTAGGCAAAAGTGTCCTGTGCATAGAAATCAGACATTGGCTTTCTTAATATATGTGCATGCATTTCAGAAAGAGCCTTGGCTTGCGGGGGATATAGCAGCAGGGTCAAGAAGTCTTTGCTTGTGGAGAGAAGCAGCGATGGAGAATCAGGCCTAGCAGTAGGGCCTTTTCCTTCTTTATTGAACACTTTATATAATTTTGGGTATAAAAGTAAAACATGCTCCCTAGAAGTTATTTGACAAACATCAACAAATATTTTTTTAAAAATAGAAAAAAATGACCTATCATTCACTCCAGCATGAGCAACCTTCTTTGACTTGGCTGTTTCCCATAGAGTGGAGGGCAGGTAATTTGCATTCAAATTGCACCAAAGATGCAGTTCAAATGAGGATTTTTGTTAAAGATGAAGATTCTCAGACCCCCTTCCACAGGACCTACTGAATCAGGTTGTATATTTACAAACTTTCCAGATGATTTTGAATGAGGACTGTTGAAGTTTAAGAATTTTTGTTCTTTAAGTTATTGTAACATTAATACTGGTTCCCTGATGCCAGCTCTCTAATGGTTGAAATCAAAATCACTTGGGGTGTGACTCTGAATCTTTTACCCAATCTCTCTCCATCCCTTGCTTCCCCTCTCTTTCCCCATCCTCTGGTTGCCACTCTTCTGCTCTTTATTCCTCTAGTTCGGCTCTTTTAGATTCCACATACATTGACATCATGTAGCATTTGTCTTCTGTGCCTGGCTTATTTTTTTAATATGATGATTTCTGGCTCCGTCCTGTTGTCGCAAAAGTCCCAGCTAGATAGCAGGAACAAGTCCTGGTGTACTGTTACAGAGAAGGGTGATTATAGTTAACAGGTTTGTATAGTATAAGTCACAATAGTGAGAGGAGAGGGTTTTGAATGTTCTCCTCCCAAAGAAATGATACATGACTGAGACTGTGGGGAGCCTGGATTTCCTGAGTGGTCATGACACAATGTATACATGTACCAAAACATCACACTCTACCCTAGGAAGATGTACTATTATTTTCTTTTAATTGAAAAATGAACACAAACCAAAAGACAAAACCACCTGTGGACAGCGTTACTCACAATTGTGAAAAGGTGAAAATAACCCAAATGTCCACTGGTGGATGAAGTGATTAACAAATTGTAGTATATCTATACAATGGAATATTATTCGGTCTTAAAAAGGAATAAAGTATTAACACGTGATACAACATGGATGAACCTTGAAAACATTATGCTAAGTGAAAGATGACAGACACAAAAGGAAACATATAGTATGATTCAATTTGTACGAAATAATCAGAACAGGCAAATATGCAGAGGCAGAAGGCAGATTAGTGGATATCAGCAGCTGGGGGTGGGGGGCTCTCCTTTAGGGGGGATGAAAATGTTTTGGGACTAGAAGTGGTGGTTATGCAACATTGTGAATGCACTAAACACCACTGAATTATACACCTTAAAATAGTTCATTTTAAATGAAGTGAATACTACCTCAATTTAATTTTAAAATTAAAATTAGAATTTAAATTTTAAAATTTAAATTTAAATTTAAAATTAAAATAAAATTAGAATTAATTTTAAAAATCACTTGAGAACGTATCTGGGGTAGAACCCAGGACTCTGAGCGATAAAAGGGAACTTCAGGAGCTACTTCTCAGGCAAGGCCAGGTTTGCATGCCCCGACTGAGCTAGAAATAAAGCCACAAAGATCCAGAGGGAAGACAGGGCCTGTAAAAATTTAGGCCATGCTTTTAATTTGATGTAGTCCTATTTGTTGATTCTTGCTGGTTTTTTCTGTGCCATTCAGGATGTCATTAATTGTGCCTGTGACTTCGTATATTTACCTGTTTTTTCTTAGCAGATTCCAAGTTTCAGGTCTAACATCTAGGTCTGCACACCAAAGGAAACGGTTAACGCTGAAGAGACAGCCCGCTGAGTGGGAGAAAATCTTTGCCAGTTACTCTGCTAACAGGATTGATATCTAGCGTACATAAAGAACTCAAAAGACTTACACACACACACACACACACACACACACACACACACACTCAGGAAAATCACCCATTAACAAATGGGCCATTTCTTGTTAAAGGAAGAAGTACAAATGGCCCTTAAGTACATGAAAAAATGTTAATCATCTTTAGCCATTAGGGAAATGCAAATCAAAACTACACGGAGATTCCATCTCACTGCTAAGACCATGATTTTAAGTGAAATAAATCAGACACACAAGTTCAGATGTCACACGATTTCTTTTATATGAGAAACACAAAATATAAATAAACAACAAAATAAAAAGCAGATAATAGGAAGTAGGGGGAGAGATCTTTTGCAGAAGGGAAGAGGACCAAGAGATAGAGGGAGGAGGAAGGAAGAGGAAGAAGATGAAAGAGGAATTAAGGTGTTTTAGGCACACGTATGAACTCCTCAAGAGCAATGTGATCATTATGTACTGCAAACATGTACTAATGAAAAATAAAAATTGAAAAAATACAAAACCCAATAAATGCTGGCAAGGATGTAGGGAGAAGGAACTCTTCAATACTGCTGGTGGTAATGTAAACTAGTACAGCCACTGTGGGAATCAGCTTGGAGATTCCTCAAAAAACTGAAAATGGAGCTGCTGCTCCATCCAGATATACCACTCACTCCTTGGTACATTCCTGAAAGAAAGAGTCAGCGTTCTACAGAGATGTTTGCACACCTGTGCTGACTGCGGCATGATTCACAATGGCTAAGGTAGGAAACCAGCCAAGGTGCCCGTCACCAGCTGAATGGCTGAAGAAGGTGTGGAGTGTATAGAAATGGGCTATTACTGAGCAATTAAGAGGTGTGAGAGAGTTGGGGAGTTAGCTCAGTGGTGGAGTGCTTGCCTAGCAAGTGCAAGGCCCTGAGTTCAATCCCCGGCACCGCCCCCTCCCCCAAAAGAGGCATGATAGTACGTCATCTGCAGCCAAATTGGTACAAGTGGAGATCCTCATGTTCAGTGGAACTGACTCAGAAAGACAAATAATGCATGTTTTCTCCCATATGTGGCCTCTAAGGAGGGGCATCAAAGTAGAAAGGGGAGTTTTAGAGAAGAGGAAGGGAACAAGTGGGGGGAGAGAAGAGGGTGACGAGGCTTGAAAATGATCTGAATATATTATATGCGTGTACGAATCTGCCAAAAGGAAATTCATTAATCTCATCATATGCTAATTTCATTTTTCTTTCATGCTTAAAAATATGAGCTTCACACTTTGTCTTGGGTGGGAAGTTATCTGGATCAGCTCTCAGCTTCTCTATTTTTTTTTCCTCAGCTTCTCTAGGAGAGGGCCCCTACTTTTTCCATTTTAGGGTCCCGCACAGGGCCCCGTATTGCAGTGGCTCCTCCTCCATAAGGCTTGCATCTTCAGCCTCAGATTATTTCCTCCCTTCCCGGAGTGATAACAATAGTGACCAAAGCAACAAAGTATTAATGGTGTGATTTATTGAGCAGATATTACGTCCCAAATATTATGTCCCAAATATGGACCAATTCTTTACATAAAACTTCTTTGGTTCTTAGAACAAATGTACAAAGAGGCTATTATAGTTTTTAGCATTTTACAGATAAACAAACTAAAGACTGGAGAATAATTGCTGCAAGTTAAAGGTGAAGCAAATCTAGATTCTGAACCCATTCTTGCCTGACTCCTAAAATCTGTTTCTAACCACTATCTACCGCTGCCTCCCATGATCATTCCTTGTGCCTCAGTTCCTCACCTTGCACTGGCTGCCTCCTGGGAGATGGGCTCCCTAAATTCATTCGTTCAGCCCACTTTGTAAGACACTGAACACAGTGCTGGAGTCTCAGATGGATGAATGAGACAAAATTTCTGCTTGTATGGAAGGTAGATGTCTGTTGTTTGTTCTCTGGCCAGCACTCACCTTTATTTCACAGACTGCGGCCTTAATTGGAGTAAATTTCCCGTATTCAAGACAGTGTGGTGTGGCCAGTCGGTTTCAGAGCTTCAGTAACGCAGAACATTGTGGTGGAAGGATGTGGCAGAGGAAAACTGCTCGCTCACGGCAGCCAGGAAACAGAAGGAGGGAAAGAGCCCAAGAGCAGAGGGCCTGGGATGAGAAATAATCCTCGGGGTCACGCCTCCACTACCCGCCCCATTCCACTGAGCCCTGCTTCCTGAGTTTCCACTGCCTCCCAATAATGCCATTAAATTGTATTCTGATTAATAAATTTGCCCACCAATGAAATTAGAGCACTCGAGATCCAATCACCTTACAAAAGCCCCTCTCCGAAGACATGAGACTTGAGGGGACATTTTAGATCTAAACCATAACGGCGGGCCTGTGCCCAAGCAAGGCCAGGCTCCCATCTCATCTCTGGAAGCGGATGCTGGGCAGAGGGAAGTGGGCCTGAGAGTGTTTGGGGCTCCGTTTCCTCCTGGCAGTGGCACCCCACCCAGATTCTACTTCCTAGTTCCCCAGGGAATGCTCAGTTCTTTGCCAAGGCCCGTTCTTCAGCTTCACTGTGATTTCTCGAGCTCTGGTATC